>BGPR01011741.1:5827-47379 GCA_013235015.1 Araneus ventricosus | reverse complement strand
GTATTTAGCTATTTAGACAATCTTGGCTTGAGTTTTGAATGTAAATTTATGGTTATTTTGCAGAAAGTATATACTTTTAAAGTGATGTTCAGTTGAATTTCCATGCTTATAATAGGTTCATAAAGACTTGCCATTGCAATTGTAAATTTCCATGTCGTTGTTATAAAATTAGGCATTTTCCAAGATGTAATAGTGGTAGTTGATAACTATATGTTTTCCATATGCTATTTTAATGAAAGAAACTTTAGTAGAAATCATAGATAATTGTACATTATTTATTTTATTACCTATATGATGCGAGTCGGTTTTGGCAGATTTATAAATTGTGTGTATAATATTGTATTGTAAGTAAAGAATTGCTTCACAACTGAAGTATTTCAAATATAACTGCATTTATGTTTTTATATAACTGCAAGTAAAAATTGCATGGTTTTCCCCAAAAAACTAAACAGAACGAAGAGAGTTTAGTTCAGTTGCATAATTTTTTGTTTTGTTTATATACTTGTTTTATAAACTGCACTTGCTTGGAAGAGAAAAAAATTGTTTTAGAATGTATTTGCACTGAGTAACATACACCAGGAAGATCAGAATTACTCTCATTATTTGAAATTGAGTTGATAATAAGGATGAGTTGATAATATTACTATACTAAGAATGAAAAGTTTAGTTACCTGCAGACAGCATAAGTATTCTCTGTATATAAGTGTTTTGTTTTTTAAATGAAAATGTTTGTATTCTTGAATAACTTATTTCTACTTTAAAAATAGATGGTGTGTATTTATTTTATATTGTTCAGCTTGCTTTGGTTCAGAAACTCGGAGATAAGGTATGGAGAAAGAAGAAAACCCTGTTTAAACCCAGCTAACAAGATGATCTGTTCATTTGTAATGGCATTTTTTAAATTGCCTTACATTTTAGTAGATTTTTTTGAAATAGCTGGATGCATCTCAATATAATTTTCTCATATTACTGTATTTCAATCAGCTAATAGTATTTTTTTCTGATTCATTCCTTTAAATGTTTCAAAATTATTGATCTTTTCTATATGTATGCCTGCTTTATCAAATTATATTGAATTTGCTTACCTAAGAAAAGTTAAATATAAGAAGTTGATTTTTAAAAAGTATATTAAAGAAATTGAAGTTCCATGTATTAAAATATTGGCTTTATGTGGAAACTTCACAACTCTGTTTTCTATTCATTATATGCTTTTATTATTTATATTTTTATATAAAATATCTATGTTTCAGTCAATATATATGATGCAAATTCAAGTATTTTATTTCATCATACAAATTTATGAACCTGCTATTTTATAGAAGCAGAATGAAATTAACACTAAATATTAGGAAAAGAAAAAAAATGCAAAACAAAAATTTAAATTTGCTTTTTCAAATTTAAATTAGCAATCTTTTTTTCTATTTAATTACGATTGAAGTTTTCAACAGTTTATTAAGCTATTGGAATTATTATTTTTATTTTAATGGATATTTTTTACATTGGATCAGGTGGGGTAAAGTGGTCATACATCAAATAAAATGCTATAACTTTGTAATGAATATTGGTATAAATGTAATCTTTTTTATTTTAGCTTTGAATAGTTAAGAACTAAGTTTAACATTCAAAATTATACTAATTGCAACACTTTAGTAGGAGAAAACACCCACATTTTGTTTGTTCATGTAGCAGTTTGAAGTTGGAATACCCAATTGAAATTCTCTCCAACATTTTGTTTAATTAAGTTTTCATTAGATTGACTCTGCAGAAAGCTTCATACAGATCTTAAGAATACTTCCTCATTAACAGATAAGCTGAATTAATTACAGATATTATTTTATAGTAATTTATGTAAGATGGTGTAAAGTGGTCATAGGAATAGGCTTAATATGCATCACTGTTTTAAAATTTCTTAAGCTAAATTTATTAGACAGGTGTTAGTTAAATATTAATTTAAGATATATTACAGATTATAATTAAACATATGAAACTGGGTAACCCCAATTTTTGTACCCAAATCATCACATAACGCATATAAAAAATCAGCCAATTGCAAAAAAGGATGTACATACATAAGCAAATGATTTCATGCTACCTTTTTATATTTTACAAAGGAGCTCATGTATATGAGCAATAGACAAAAAGTAGTGCTAAAATAGACTAAAGGTAAAGGCTTTATCCAATTTTCTTTAGATTTGCAAAAACCTGTTCTTTTAATTTATGATGGGCACTGAAGTTACATGACTTATAAAACAGCAAAAAAGGCCATGCGTTAATTGCGCTAGAATTTTTGTATCATTGCACTCTAAAAAATTTGACATGAGCTGTACTTACAACTCTATAACCACCTGTTTCATCTATACATGAAGTGGCAATATAGAATTCAAGAGAAAAAAGAAAACAAGTTCAAAAACAATAATGAAGATTTGACTGAAGAAATTAATAATAAAACAACTACAAAAAAGAAAGCGATGCAAGAAAACAGATAAAAAGCAGAAAATGTCTGATTCAGTCAAGTGAATTCACAATTGCAGATAATCAATTATCACAGTATTTCTGTGTGATCTTGGCAAAATATAATGGGGAGGGGGGGATCAATCAAAGGACTTATTGGACAGGTTTCTGATAAAATAGGAGATTTTTTTGTCAATAAAATATCTAAAACTTCAGGCTATTACAACTTTCCTGAAAATCATAACATTGTTGGAATTGAAGAGACAGATATCCTTAAAATTCTTGATGAGCCAACTTTAATCATAGGTTATTAAAAATGTATAATTTGATCAAATAAACTGATTTTCTTTTAAAGTTGAAACTATATTAAGTTTTGTTAAATATTTTTAAAAAATCTTTGCTCCACATAAGTTAAAAAATGTGGATTGTATGACCACTTTACCCCACCTGACCCTATTAAAGCAATTTTTCAACCAGAAATTTCATTTCTATGTTTTGCTTAGTAATAAAATATGCTGTTTTCCATTTAAATGTGTTTTTCAGAGTTTTCATTCACAATTTTATATGTATTTATGCATATGCATGTGATAAAGGTGAGTACATAATATAAAATGCTTCATTTACAAAGCATCAACATTGCTTGAGAATCATTTCTCGAAATATCTTTTTCATGAAACCTGCTAATCAGCTGAATAGTTTAACGTAACATATAAAGTATTTATTCGCCTGTTTACTCAATCTTGACTTGGATTTAGAATGTAAACATGTGTTCCTTTTACGGATTGTATTGTGAGCTTTTAAAAGTGATAAACATTTACATTTCTATGCTTTGTCAATTAATATATGTTGACAATTTATACGTAGTATGTTTTTAAGACATTGTAGCTAGAAATTTCAACCCTTTTTGTTAAAATATATGGTAAGGTATTTCATGCATCTAAAAACGAAAACAAACCTGCATTTTATTTTAAATTTCAGTTTCTAAATTGGCATAACAGTTTTCACAGTGAATTTCCATATGGTATTTATAAAAAAAATTGACCCTGAATTAATAAAGCTGAATATCCTTACTAATGCAAATGATAATTTCCTTAAGAAATTTACCATTAAAAAATTGGCATTCATGTAAAGTGTGTTTCTATTTCAGATAATGTTATACAACTTTTTATTTGTTTAGTGCAGTTGACTCAGGCAACTTTTAACTGAAAAAAGGTTCAATAAATGAATATCTGTTTATATTATTTTATTAAATATTATTGTATTAAATACTATCATCTGTATATCTGTTGTTCACCATGTCATATTTTGATTATTATTTGAAATTACTTCCAAGTAGCTTGCTTCTAAAAGTATTTAACGAAATAGTTTGCCAGAGCAATTAGGATTATAGTATATGGTTATATTTCTTGAAACAAAATACTTCTGTATTTAAAAATGATTAAGTACTTAAATGAAGACTCGACTGTTTTTCTATTCTTGGGGGGAGGAAATAATTTATATATAATGATTATTTTTCAACAAATGTTTTCATATGTATATTATTTATTATAGGATTTTTGCAAAATAATTTACCCTAAATTTATAATGGATAAAGATTAATATCCTTACTAATGAAAATGATAATTTAGTTAAGAAATTTACCATTAAAAATTGCATTCATGAAAAAGTGTAATTCTATTTCAGTTATTTTCATACAACTTTTATATTAACTACTTACATTTGTTTAGTGCAGTTGCCACAGGCAGCTTTTTGAATACTATTTATTAATAACTTTTAAACTGAAAAAATGAGATTTCTTTCTAATTTTTACGAAAAAAATGTTTAAAATAAAGTTTATTAGTAAAAGTTAAGCAAATGGGGAAAGAGTAAGTTAACCTGTATTTGAGATTTAATAATGTATTTATTAATTGTAAAAAAACATGCACAAAAACAATTTTTGGTGCTAATAATAAGATAATGGAAAAACTATACACAATTCAGTAAAATATAGTTTTTTTCTAATATATTTTCAATCTGACCTTTTTCAGAAATATCATAAATTATTAAGGATTATTCTCATGCATCTCCATATTAGAATGAATTTATATTCAAATTACACCTATGTCCAATCTAAAAAATATTAAGAGAATGAAATTAAGTACCCAACTACACATGAAAATAATTGTTGGAAAGAAGTACAACCGTTTATCATAATCCTAATTGCTCTGGCGAACTTTCTAGAAATAATTTCAAATTATCAAAACACGAGTAACAACAGATTCAACTGAAATCTATCCATTACTCCGATCAGCTGCGTAGGCGATCTTCTACGTCATCTCCGATCCGATAGATAAGTCTTCAGTCACATGTATTGCAAAAGTGATGCAATCATTCGAAAACGCATATCACAACAAGAGGGATGATTCACCGAAAGACAATCGTACAAGACCAATAGCAGTAGAAACTGCTATTGGGGAAAAAAGTGATTGGGGGATGAAAATGTGAATCACAGAGAAACGTAATACGAGGAAAGAAATAGTTGGTATTTGTGGTTTCACGTTCTAGGGAACTGCAACTTTTCATGGCGCCATCTATTGTTAGTATATAGAACTATAAACTGAAACTTTGAAAAAGTTTATTAAAAAATTAAAACACTCTACTTTTAATTATAAATGAATAAATCACACCTTTTTGACAGTAGTATTCATCACTGGTATTTGTGATTTTTTGATATTACGTAGAAAATAACAGTTCGTCAAATATTCGTCATCTCTAGATGATACTGATGACAATATGACATCCATGTCAGTATTTTGTGATGCTGAGGAAAAGTTTTCTTGTGAAATGAGTCCCCATATTGCTGAAGACATTAATTTCAATTATTTGGAATTTGATTGCATTAATTTAATTAATGTAGAATCAGCTGATAATGAAGATAATGACACAAATCAGAATTATGATGTAAAAGTTAATTTAGAAAATTTGAATGAGCCACTTTATCCATCATCTTCTGTGAGTTTGTTAGAAGCATATATACTCATACTTTCTTTCTTCCTCAGACATAATGTAACTAAAACTTGCATGCAAGATTTACTTCAGCTTTTTAATTTGCTGTTGCCTCCTTCTAACCTTCCTGGTACAAAGCATTTATTTTATTCAAAATTATCGTCTCTGTTTGATAACTCAACTCAAGCCTATACATATTGCAAATTTTGTTTTGAAACTGTTTGGTCGCTGCAGATAAGAACAAATCTGATATTTGCAAGGAATGTTTGAAGAATTTTAATTTTCAAGACAGTATGAAGAAGGGATATTTTTTCATGTATATGTCTCTGGAACCACAACTGAAATTTAAATTTCAGTATCAAAATTTGATGCAAAATATTAAAAAGTATAAGAGAATTTTTGAAGAACCCTCAAGTTCATACAGAGACATTCTAGATGGGTGAAGCGGATGCAAAAATTAAAAATCTTAAGTATAGTGAAAGCATTTCTTTGTAGTTTAACATTGATAGAATTCCAATGCATAGAAAATCAACTTATTATATATGGCGATAAATGAAATACCACCGAAAGAAAGAAAGGACCATATTTTAATGTGTGGTTTATGGTTTGAACCTTATAAACCTAACATGAATGTCTTTTTAAAACCCTTTGTAACAGAGTTCTCAAATTTATCTCAGTCTGGATTCAAATGGATTGATGCTACAAATAGTAAACAAACTGTTACAAAAATTTTCCCCATAATCTGTAGCAGCAGCAGATTATGGGGAAAATATACAGCAGCTATACTATTAAAACAATGGAAAATATGGTTGCGGATTTTGCCAGTACTCTGGAGAACGAGTTGAAAAGGGCAAAGGGCCGTATTTCTCCATTGCAATAACCACTTCCTAAAATTCGTTCATTTGAACAATGTGTGGATTCTGCTGAAGAAGCTTCTTTGACTGGAAAAGCAGTGCATGGTGTGAAAGGTCCAACAGAACTAATGAAATTACATTCAAATTTTGATTTAGTTCAGAGTTTTGTCCCTGATAATATGCTGCTATTGGTAAGACAAATCATGTCCCTCTGGATTCAGACATCATCAAATGATTTTTCAATCAACAAAAAATCCTTGAGAGTTCTTAATCACAGTATTTTGAACATAAAATTTTCCCAAGAAAACTGCTCTTGACAAATGAGGTTCTATTTTGGAAAGCCTCAGAGTTTCGAATTTTCTTCTTTGTTTCACCAATAATCTTGAAAAATTTGATTAGCAAAAATGTGTATAATCATTGGTTGTTACTAGTAACGGAATATCATTGATGTTGGGCAATGAAGTAACAACTAAGGATTTAGAAGAAGCAGAATTTGCAATACAAAATTTGTCTGTGGCGCAAAAGGCATTTATGGTATTCAAGAAAAAACTTACAACATCCATTTGCTTCTTCATTTACCACAATCTGTAAAATCTTGGGGTCCACAGTGGGCTCACTCCTGTTTTATATATGGAGGTGCACTAGGGCAACTCAAACAATTTCATCACGGTACTAAAGGCCGAAGCAAGCCAAATATTGTCTTCGTAAGTAATGCAGTTTATTTTAAAATCGTTGATTAAGCAAGAAAATGTTAAAAATAGCAGAGTTCAAGCTAATATTCAAAACATGCAGCAGAAGCATCACTCAACCATAAGAAATCCCAAAATAAAGAATTGTGTGTTACTTGGGCTTCATAAGTCTATTAAGTTACCTAGAGTTCATGAAGTAGAACTTTGAAAGCTCTTGCCCATGAATAACCAAAAAAGCATACCAAGTGTGACACCTTATGAAAAAATGCTATAGAACAATAAATTATTTAACACTATAAGCAATAGTCAAAAATTTTTTAGAGAAGATTTTATGTTGGGTATAGGACAAAATATTTGCTTCGTTTTAAATTATATAGTTGTATATAATGAAGAAGTATGCAGAAATATTTTGTTATGTGAAAATTTGGAATCTGATAACGTTTTGGCCATAAGACCATTTGACATTATTAACAAATATAAGATTACACCATTTCAATATAGAGATGAAGAAATTAATTATTTATTATCTTTAAATAATGCTGCTGAGTACTAAGGGGGCCACATCAAATTTAATACCTGTGTCTGGTTTTTGAATTATGTGTAAATAATTTTAGAATCCATGAATGAAAAACTTGGAATTTTTTGGTTAGAATAGTAAAGTGATACAATTTAGTAAATAATAACAAAGAAAAAAAAGGAAATTTTAATATGCAAAATCCAATGCATTTATCAGAATGAAAGTAAGAGTAATTTTTCTTTATTATTATGATTTGATCTCGTATTTTTTTCATAATGTTGAAATAAACTCTATAATAAAATATGGATAGCGCTATTTGCAGGTACAGTGCGCCAACATCCGGTTCTTGTCCGATCACCCTAATCAAGTAGCACCGGGCGCGGTCAGTACTTGGGAGGGCGACCGCCTGAGGAACACTGCGTGCTTTTGGCTTCCCTTATGAGTTCTTGACTCATGGGCTTTGTTATACCAGATCAAGTGGAATTAGTTTCAACGATTAAAATATCTGCGGATAAAATGTTATTTATTGTTTTGAATAAATAATGATAGTGGTCGGGAATTTTTTCTCTAATCTTAATAATTTAAAAAAGATGTTTAAAAAAAATTCTAGATATTATTTCTCATTGCTGGACTTACATTCAAACCTTTTCTTCATTTCTACAAACATTTAATTGTTTGTTTTTAATCTGTTGTCAAAATAAGTGAACTAGAGAGATGCTGTTTATTATCGAATTCCACCTATTTTTGGATTATGGGATTAGAAGGTACTGTATCTTTGGATAAAACGTTATTTATTAGGCTGTGTACATTCTGTTCAAATTATTTTTCTTCTATAGGAGTAATTGAAGAGACCTCGAAGCAAATATTCATACATTTTTAAATTTAAATCGCATGCAAGCATTGAGTAGTGGAAAGGGTGTAAGAATATAGTTATTAAAAATATGCTTGAAAATTAACAAGGTTTAGGAAAAAAAGAGTAAAATTAATTAAAAAATTGAATTTATAGACATCTCTTTTAAAAATGAACGAAGAAATTTCAAATTCTTAAGCAGATTTGCTTACGTTTGCGAGTACGGGAAAAAAAACCTAACTTATTAAGCAGATTCGATACCATGACCTTTCGTTTTGCAATCAAATATTTTACGACCATGCCACGTGATATGAAGAGGTACGGGGTCGTTTAGTTCACTTCTTTAGCCTTTCACCCTTTATTAAAGTTTTTAACGACGGTTAATTTTGCATTTTCTTCAATATAAATTTGCATTTTGTAAATGGATTATAGCAAATTCAGACTTTGGGGTTTCCGTCAACTGCGAAGGGAAGTTTAAAATTTCGTGAGACATCTTTCTGGTCTTTGGAGCGCATTAGGATCTGAAAATTGTTTTTTATTTATAATTTGCCATGTGGTTTAATTTTATGACTGAAAAAATCAGTAATTGTAATTTTTATGTATTGGAATGTAAATTTTGTTCGAATGAAATTTTCATAATTTTTTTTATTGACATACACGTATATGCATCATGTATCAGTAGATTTATGGAATCACTCAAACTTTAAAAAAGGGGAAAAAAAGAACTATTATGGTAGTTGTGTGCTACTAATTAAGGGAATTATTTGTTTGCAGCCTTTATTATTATTTTCAAAATTAGTTATTCATTTTATTTGTTAAACATCAACTCTAGATTATATGAATCATTTCATCATTTAGTTAGTGTTGTAAATAAATCTTACCGAGTTATTTTAATGAAAATATGTAGCTTAAAATATACTTCATTGCTATATCATATCTGCCAAGTCTTCTTGAATTACCAGAAGACTTCTTAATTTTCATTTTTTTTTTCTGGTTTTTTGATAGAAGATGAAATCTTTATGATTTTTAGTGTTTTAATTTCTTTTTTTTTGTTTATTTTAAAAATCAATTATTATTATTTTTCAAAATAAGAATTTTTTAAACAAACTGAAAATTTTTAATTTGCCTGTCCACAAAATACTTGTGTTTTGTGAGACTATTCAAATGAAAGTTTAGTTATCTAAATTATATCTAACTAGCAGTACACGCACGGCGTTCCCCTTGGAATCAGGACTTCAACGAAAAAAAAAAAAAAAAAACGCCCACAATGACATGAAAAAGTTTAGAAAAGAAAATCAAAACAAAAGATACACATTTTCCCGCTTATTTTTTTTGCGATAATGGCATTTTACTTGTAGAAAACTTAATCCAAAACAAATTAAGAAATTGCAACGTGGAAATTATTATACTGCAAGCTAAGTATGCGAGATGAATAAATACGTTAAGATACTGCCGATAACAATAATCAGTAATTCCATTCAAGGTTATGACGTCACCTCCCCTTCAACCAATCACATAGTCATCTGCGTTCTGAAGAAGTGCCGCACGACAAAAACAAACTAAAAAAACAACAAAACTAACATTCAGATGCCAAAACTGACTATTTTTTAAAAAATTCTCAAAATTCAGTAAATTACGTTAGAAGCTCAAAACTAACTTCATTAGAACGGAAATCGCGTGTTCTTTCCGATGGTGTATCTATTTTTATCGTACAGTTATCCGAAATCATGCTATTGAGAAATTAGTGCGAAAAATCCCCCAAAACAACACAAAACATTAAATAAAAAAATTTCTACATTAAATTTTAAAATTTCGGCTTCGAGGTGCATTCAGTCACCATTACGACTACCTGTATGCCAGATTTCATGGCTGTAAGTGCGATAGATTCGTCTGGACATCGCAGACACACACACATACACACACACACACAAACATTGCCTTTTATAAGTATAGATTCATATAATATAATTAACATTATATCTATGCACATTCTTCAAAAACTTTGTTAAATGACCTAATTCCCTTTTGAACATATCCCTGACATATATTATACTTGAATGCAAATTTGAAAATTCCTGAAACAATAAAAGTAATTAGAGATAACTTCATCCTGAATACATTGTTTTATGCCACCCACAATTGGCTTTTTTCATTTCCTCTTACATCTTTTTACTTCCTATACTATATTTTTTAACTATGAATGACACTTTTGAAGTTCGAAGGCAGTATATTAAAAGGGAAAATCCATCTATTGGGCAGGTGCTAATGAAATATCCCAAGTAAAAAGACTTCAAAGGAGATCTAGTATGTGCTTTCGTGTTTCTTTCAAACTAACATTATAAATGCATTTTAAATGTGGCTGTATTTTATATTATTATATATTTAATTGCAGATTGATGCAGAAATTGAGAGGATGTTCCCAGATGCAGGAAATTTTCTTGGAGTTTTTCCTTCGTATTATGCTCTCCGTATTGTTAAATATGATAGCAATTGTAGACCAGATTTAACAAGAAGATTTTCTGGAGAAGTAGATGGTATGACTGAATAAATAAAATTGATTTTTTTCATTGCAGAATAGTAATGAATTTGCTTTAGAAAGTTTTATAATGCGTAACTTCTTTATTTTTGTTTTTTTTCATAGAAATATAACTGTGTTTGTGTGAACTAATTAAAAATTATTGTATGTTTAGGAAAATCCATCTATTAGTGACTTTATTTAAAATAGCTGCAAATGCTTTGCAACTTATACTAAAAAAATTACACATTTTTTTATGAATATTTTTACTTCTCTATTCTCTATTTCTCTCATAAAGAGATAACTTTTGTTTTAGTTTAAAATTTTGCATGCCATTGCTTGGTTACTAACTAAAGAATCTTACTGTAACTTTTATATAACAATTATTTTTAATTATGTTCGGAAGGTTACTAATTGAGGTCATACTTCATAGTTTAATTGCTATGCCTTTGCTTTTGTCTAAGATTTACAGACAAATTTATTAAAAGCTCAATTTATAGAGAATATTACTGTTTGTAGTGGACTTGGAAAATATTTGTTATTTACAACTTTTTTTAGAAAATTTATCAGCATTGCTAATGCTTGCAGAGTTGTTCCCAATAACTGGCCCAAGGAAGAAAAAGGTAAATTTTTGTTCTTCTATTTCAATTTTAAGAGATTTTATAGAATTTTAAACACACACACTTCCAGAATAATAAAAATTATTTTGAAACTCAATACTCATTGTTGCATTGAGGCTGTAATTACATGACAGCAAAACATTGTGAGCTGATCACCAATGTCTGCTTTCCATTTACCATAGTTGTATGCATCATACAGTTGTACCAAACAAAAGTCACAAGAAAAAGGAGTTTTCTAGAGGTCCCATGATTATTTATTGCTGGTGTTTGTTTTATACAGGCCGCAGTGCCGTACCGAGGGCATGGCGAGATTAGCAACCGCCAAGGGCCCGTGCAGAAGCGGGTGCAAAATTAACAATTGAAAATATAAGGTTTAAAAGTTAGATTGTCGCGATCTATTGTACAAATAAAAAAGAATTTCAGAATAAAATCCTTCTGTGGGTGATTAAAAATTACGAGAGTTGTTACTTGTGCCTAAAATAAAACTGCACTTCACATTGCTGTTGGGCCGGACGAGGATAATTTTTTATATACGAGGATTTAAATTATGCTAAATCTGTGTAAGAGAAAAAACCAAGATAATTTTTCCGATGTGAGAGGTGGAGCATAAAGAGATGAAAAATTAACATAAATGTAGCACGTAGTAGGGGGAGGGCGTAGCGTCAGCAGTTCTGCAGAGGCAAAGGATTTCTTACGGTCCTGTGTGGTCGTAAACGCAACGTACAAGTGCTAGAAGAATCGCCGTGACAGTGAAGTAGCAGGTTATAATGGATGCTGATTGTCCAGCCTGTTTTTTCTAATAAAGAATGTTGTTACATTTTGAAAGGTAGAATTGATGAATATACATAACTATCACCTCTGAGAATCTGAAAACCCTAAATACAATAAGCCCCAAAACAACAACAATTTAGTATTGATATTTAGACTGTAATAATTTTGCTCGGCCAATAACAACTGCGAACTCAGCTCGGCTGGCGAACGGGTCGGAATATTCTTGGATGAAGTCATTTGCGAGTTATTTCTCGGCGGACATTACCTTGACATGTTATCATGTAACAGTTGGTCTCCAGTTGTTTTCTTAACTGCATGGTCACACGACTTTACTAGCGGGTGAATGTTGCGACCACATGTTCAAATGTAAAGTGACTTGTCTGTGTGTGCCTGAGCCATCTTGAAAAAACCGCTCAATTTTTGGACTTTTCCCTGTTTTTACAAAATATCTCCTAAAGTATTGGTCTGACAAAAAAACTCGTTTCAACTTTTATTAAACTAGAGAACATTGTCTACAATTTGAGACAAAAAGGAAATTTGTAGCTCTTATACTTCCCGAGATAGACCTCTTTGAAGTTTGAGAATTTTTCTCGAAAATGTAAAAATTACAGATTTTTGGTCTGTGATTGCTTGATAGCAAATAAATGGTGAATCCTACACTAAAGTTTGACATAACAATTATAGTAGAGGTAAGTAGCTCAAGTTTAAGATCAATCTTTTGAATATTTGTGTAGTTTTTTAGTTTGTATTCTTAAGTTTGTATATCACATATATTCAGTGGAGTGCTCACTCGATGGACCCTTGGAATGATACATCTCCAAAACATTTGTTTTGAAATTGAAAAATTCTGTGATGTAAAATTAACATCATCAGAACATGTTGACACGAGGCCTTCTCGAATAGCCCGGGATAATGAAGATGCAGTAAAGCTCTCTCAGTGGCTTTCTGAACACAATCCATTCCCTAAAATTGATGTGATAATGTCAATAGATTTAGGAATTGTAGGAGGTAATGAAGTAAACTGCCATTTGTCAGAAGAGATTGGGAGAGATATGATTTCAAAAATGATGGGGGAAAAATTGGAAAATGTGAAATTCAAACAGAAGGGCAAAGTAGTGACACTTGCTTCTATTAACAGTTTCGTCAAAATTTGTAACATCAGCATTGTTGTGAATCCCCATATACTTTTTCACAGGTTATGCATAGCAAAGCAGTCAGATAACGATTTAAAAGCATTTTTCAAATTCGAACTGTCACCTTTTCCTATCTTGTTATTCACAGGAGAAAGCATGAGTAAGGGAACAAAATCTTCATTATATACATCATTCTCGCCCATTACAGAGGATGTAAAACCTGAAGGATCCCAGTATGTCGTGGTTGATGGTGGTCATTTACTGCACAAAATTGTGTGGCGACAACAACCCATATTTGGAACAATAGCTTACAGATATGTTCAATACTTGAATAATAAATACGGTCAAGATATAGCTGTAATTTTTGATGATTTCCCTGATGATGGCAAAAAGAGCACCAAAAATGGTGAACGACTTCGACGGACAGCCCATTTTTCTCCTGATGTAATGTTTCATGAAGAAACAGTGTTACAATATACAAAAGAAAAGCTCCTTGCAAATGAATGTAATAAGAAACGTTTTATCGAACTGCTCAAGAAGGCTTTGCAAAAAGCTAATATCTGCGTGCAGCAGGCAGTTGAAGATGCTGACCTCACGATTGTGAACACTGCCATTTCTGTTGCTCTTCAATATGACTATGTGCGTGTAGTTGGTTGGAACATTGACCTTCTAGTTCTCCTAACTGCATTGGCATCGACACACAGTAATGTTTTTTTTCCAAAAGTGTGGAAGAGGGAAAACGCCAGAATGAACTTTTGTTTATTTATGCTATCAGTGGTTGTGATATCACATCATCACTGTCACCAACCCATACAACATATCAAAAAATCAGAACTACCCTAATTAATGTAACCATTCGAGTTTTTTTGTTACAATTTGACTGGACTATTAACCCACAGAGAAAGAGTATCAGTGGTCTCACTCCGGAGTTTGGTTAACTATCGCAGCGCCACCTAGTCTGGACACTCTGTGAGAACTAGAAACCATAACACGGCGCCATTTATTCGAAAAGCAAACGAATCGCCGCCATGTTGGGTTGCCTGTTTAATTCTTGCAGCAGCTTTTCAAATTTCCCTGATTTTTTTTTATTAAAATTGGGGTTTTCTTTAGAATTAGGCCCAATACTTTATTTACAATTTATCTTAGTGAGTATTCCAGTTTTTTTCTATAGCATGGAGACTACTTTCCTATGCAAGATTCCTGGAGATGAGAACGGTAAGTTTAAAATTTGTTTCAAAATTTTTATGAGAGGTTACTTAAATAACTGAAAAATTTCTAATATTTAAAATACTTATTTTCACTTTTTCTATATAAAATAATGAAATTTTGTTGTATTTTTGTGCAACTGCTGAAGCATATTAAAATGCCTATCATATCAAATAATCTGACAAAAATGTGCATGAATTCTTTAAAATTTTTGTAGTGCTGTATTTTGATAGATTTATTGCTACATAAAAATATATGACTTGGTAATTAAAATAATTTTAAAACATATTAATGGAACCTTTGCTAATTACTCTCAGGAAAACTTGTTATAATTATTGCTATGCTGTATTGTGAACTGTCAAAGTAATTTACAAGTTAAAATTGTTTTATCAGTAATTTAATATTGAAATACAGCTGAAAATCATAATACATTTATAATTGTATTGTAGATATAAAAGGATAAAATTTTGTAGCATTTTTAGCTGTTTTGGATTTTGAGGGCGTTTTGGTTGTGTTTTTATAGTATGAAAATTGATGCTGTTATTTGTATTCCATGAAATAATATTGAGATGTGTATTTAGTATGTGTAGTTATATCCAAAGCAAGCTTTTTCACAAATGCCTACTGTGAAATAGAATAAAATGAACTGATTAAATATCTCTAGTTTGTTTAATGTTTGCACTTATTTATTATTATTACATACTGCTACTAGTATCTTAGTATGGCATCCTACGCAAATTTCAATCCCCTTTTAAGAAAGATTCTTATTTTTATTAGTATTTATTTTTAACATACATTTTCCAGAGGCAAATTAAAATATTCATTCTTATTTGTATAAATAAAATGTAGGAAATTTGTTTAATAAGCATATTAGCTAATACCAGTTTAGTAAAGCTATCAAAATATTTTGATCTGTTTTATTTAACGCAGCTTCATATAAGAAAATTAATTGTTAATGGCTGAAGGTGAATATTTTAATCATGTATTACAATGAAGTCTTTAATAAAAAAAAATTGGTTTGTGTTAAATAAATGGAATCTACTAGAAATTTGTTTCTTTTTTCAGACAGTCTGACAATGTTGGAGCTGTTTTGTGTTCAGGATCGCTGGTCATATGAAATGCACCAAGATTTTGTAGAAATTTGTCTGAAAATGAGAAGAACTTGCATATTATTATTAGATGAACTTGCCTCATATGATCCTGTTGATCTTGGTTTAAATACATGCTTTGATAAAAAAAGAATTATTAGACATTATAAGCTCTGAAGACTGTGCAATGGGAAGTGTAGAACATGATGTGGACAGCTTATATTTAAATATCTTAGATAGTGTTGAAGAAAATGTGTTATCTTATATTTTCAGGATATTTTGCTAAAAAATATTTGTCTCTTTATGAATGTATTGAATGTCAAAAGTTAATGGTAGTTGAGTCTAAAATTTTAGAAAATCATATAGTTTTTTGGATTTTAAAGAATATGATATCTATACTTATAAAAGGCAATGTTTGTGTGCGTGTGTGTGTGTTTGTCTGCGATGTCCAGACGAATCTATCGCACTTACAGCCATGAAATTTGGCACACAGGTAATCGTAATGGTGACTGAATGCACCTCGAAGCCGAAATTTTAAAATTTAATCTAGAAAAATTTTTATTTAATGTTTTGTGTTGTTTTGGTTGATTTTTCGCACTAATTTCTCAATAGAATGGTTTTGAATAATTGTACGAAAAAAATAGATAAACCATTGGAAAGAGCAGACGATTTCCATTCTAATGAAGTTAGTTTCGAATTTCTAATGTAATTTACTGAAATTTATTTTTTTTAAAAATAGTCACATTCCAAAGATAAAATTTTCTGGAATCCTTAAAACTCTTGCATCCGATGTTCTAATAAAGATATCATTTTGAAAATTTTTCAGCTTATAACTGCAACGGTTCTGTCGGATTTAAAACAAGAATGGTTAAAATATCTTTTTTCGTTTTTTTTAAATTAATTTTTTCCTGGTAGTTGAACGATATTTTTCCTCTAGGGAAGCTTCCGCCCGCGACAGCTCTCAGGAACGTTGCGGGCAATTTCATTGGCTGACGGGCCAGGGTGACGTCATTACTTTCGCGTTCTGCGAGGAGATGATTTATTTACTCGATGACTTCGATTATTATTTTTAAACGTGTCTTAACTTATTTCTTTGCCTTTCACACTTTGCTTGCGGTGTAATAAATATCAGATTGTAATTTTTTAACATTGTTTGGATTTAAAGGTACTCGGTCGAGAGGAAAAAGAGGCGGACCAACTCAATAATATATATATTTCTGTTTTGATTTCGTTTTTAAAACTTTCATTTATGTAATTGTATGTGGGCTTTTTTTTATTTTGTTGAAGTTCCGATTCCACGGGCAACGCCGTGCGCGTACTGCTAGTCAGTAAATAATCTGACTTAAAGTAGCCAACAAATAATTTGTTTCAATATTTTGTCAATTAACATGAATGTTTTCTGTCTAATTTTAATTTATGTTCGCAAAGAAAAAGTATCACCAAAAAATTCAACGTTGTCTTAAGCAAAGTAAGTATCGAGGTTTTTTTAATGATCACCTGGAACACAAAGAGGAAGCACAATGTTTTTTTTTTTTATTTCCTCTTTAGTTCCAACTACGAACCATGATTTCAAATCCAAGACAAGTTCTAAAAATAAGTTAAAATATGTTCCCCATTTTTATTTTATTGATGATTTTATTATATTTTAGCATGCAAATATTTTTGGAAAAAAATTGTGTGTTGTTTAATCCAAAATCATAATTTCATAATAGAACACACCAATGCTAGGTAGAATGATGAGGTACATCGGGAGTTTTAACTCCTGATAGGGCCACCCTAGGTGCTAAGTTCATTCAATTAATGTCTAGCTATTGGGTTTTTTTTTATAACACTTTCTTATATCGAATATTTTTATACTATATATAACAATTAACTGTAGTTTCTAGGCAGTATTTGCTAGAAATGTTATGTTTTGTAACTTATTATGCTTGTTCTATAAAATTAACATTGTTTTAAATATTTTGTATTTATTATAGCATCTTGTTTCATAACTATATAAAGGAATTTAATTTTTTGTGGGAGGGGTTGGAAAAATTCTGAAAAATTAACTTTACAAATGAATTTTCTCTATGGAAATTACATTCTACCAACATTTTTTTTATCTTGCAGAAGAATTAATGTGTATTTATTAAAAACTGTTGAAGTTTTAAAATATTCTGAAAGAGATAGCATAATAGTAACTAAAGTAACAAATATAATTTCTTGCAGAGTTTAAGAAAATTACAAGTGAATTAATTACCTATATTCTATCAATTTTAGTATCTAAAATAATAATGAATGTGAAGTCATTAAAAATTAATTTATTGTTGAAGTTTAAACATATTCCAGCTATAAAAAAGTCATTTAAGTAATATTTATTATTTATGCGCATTTTAAGGTTCATTTATTCCTCAATACGCTGTGTTAAATTCCATTTTGTTTCAAAGATTATTGAATATTTCAGTTTAAAATCAATTGCTCTTCAAAGCAATATGAATTGGTCGAAATTTTAAATTTTGTATCTTTCCACTGATGTCATGTTGAGTTTCTTTGTCATACAGAGAAAAAAAAATCACACACACGCCTACTAAGCAAGTAGCTTTCGCATGCAGCTCATAGATTAAAAGCGTCTGGATGCGAGAGATACCGGTCCACACGAGCCTTTTTGGCTTTCTAAATCCTCC
This sequence comes from Araneus ventricosus, assembly GCA_013235015.1. NCBI lineage: Eukaryota > Metazoa > Arthropoda > Arachnida > Araneae > Araneidae > Araneus > Araneus ventricosus. The sequence continues at coordinate 29,037 of BGPR01011741.1, read as the reverse complement.
CTTTCTTTTGCTGGACGATAGATAAATATTTGAAGATCACAATGGGAAAGTTAAACATCACTGAAGTTGGATTACAAAAAATAGTATGTACAAAATTAAGATAACAGTTTATAAAGATAGTCCAGTCCTTTGAATATTAACAGGGCGAAACTGCAAATTAAGTCCAAAGAAGTCCAAAGCATTGTCCGATATTTATCGGGATTATGCAGTTCTCTAAAATTCAAAGATAACACATACAGTTTCTTCAACAGTATTTAGAATCCTGTTTTGGACTTCGAGAAAGCACATTTCGAAGTTACAGATAGAACGATGTGAAAGTGCTTTACAGTTGTTCCTCAACAACAGCCAAATGGAGCCTTGTAAGAATTGGAGGATCCATAGGAGACACATCCCAGTCAGACTTCTCATTATAATTATAGATATCGCAGTGTAATGATTCGGCTGCCAAAGCTTCAGGTAGCAAAAAGACATCTATAGATGCTAAGCCAGTCATCTTGCAGGATAGAACCTCATTTACTCGCTGATTCATCATGCAAGAAAGGTATTCTGATAATTCCGGCGACAGCCATTTAGTGCAGCTCGAATACGATGTTCATTTAAGGGGAGATATGAAGAAAAAAAAGGATTATTAATAATACCTACAAAATGGAAGTCACAGTAATATTATGAGAGGACAAATAGAGTACTTTTTATTCTTAAAAATAGTATTTTGCATTAACACATTCATTATGATTGTGGCGGGTTCATTGAATATATTTTGGTTTAAAACTAATCAAACTGAACAGAGAAATAGTTCTCTCCACTCTACTACGCCTCGTCACATACCCGTTCCTAAGGCTCAGTGAATATTCTCATCTTTTTGCCTACCAATTCTTTATTGATTCCAATCAAATTGTTATGCATTTAAGAGGCTTTGCATTCCAGTTTTTCTTCGGCTAAATCTTACATAGATTTCGCCTTTAACATAATGTATTGTGCATGCCCAAGGAAAATATTTGGAATATAACTTCATTTATAATCTATTAGAGGAGTATTTAGGATGTAAAAGATTTAAAATATTCTTTTCTCAACCAACTGTCACTTATGATATCAGTTACCGACCCCGAGACTGAATGTATTCTACTTTGATTAACATTTTCCAAAGGAAAATCGTATGCGAAAAAGGGCGGATATTTTCTTTTAACGAATACGACACTACACGCAATCACCTTAAAAGTTACAACAATATTTGCGAATCAAATGGCTCAAAATTTAAAATGCAGATATAATCCTCGTATAAGAACCATAGTCCAGAAAATTAAAATTTAAGGACATCCAAAAGAATGGAAAATGGAGGCAAAAATGTTGGCATCATTGTCTTACTTATGATAAATCATTTTCTGGCGTACAAGTCACCCAATTTAGAGAAGCGATATCTTCTGACTGATTCAGTTGTGGACAGCTAGAAAGAAAATATCCGGTGGAAGAACAATGATAACGTTTGAACTATTTCTTCCGTTCAGAACTTTCTTAATTTTTGAGGCTTTTTTTTTAAGTTTCTCTGTTTCTATTCTTTCGGCGCAACTCTAACCAGTGCCGAATCATTTTCTTCGAAACTGGAATACTTCTCTCTATGATCACGAGAAACGGTCTTCTTTTTCATCATATTCCGTACACTTTCATATTGATCTTATTTTTCCGAAAGCAATTCTGGGGATTTAAATTGCTGCCATTTGTCTATAAAATTTTCCTTAATTTCTGTGGGAACTCGACGTTTCATTTGATCAGTGACATTTAAATTGCATGGCTGCTCAAAAGTTTCCACTTCTAATCCTTTAATCAATTTCTGAAAATAAGTTCTTAACTAGTACAAAAAATCTGTCAAGTTCCCGTCGGCATTCTTCGTGTTTTTAGTGAACAACTGTTTAAAGATTTGGGCTGACAATTTATACCGTTTCAACAAAATTTGTATTATATGTTCATAATACTCAGTCACTTCTCCAGGTTCTCTAGCAATTAGTTGAACCATGTCGTTGAGAAGTACACTGATGAGATATGAAACCCATAATTCCTGGGGAACCTTTGCTATGTTCACCCGCCGTTGAAATAGAGTTAGGTATAAGCTAATGCCCACTATTTTTGGATCAAATTTTTGTGTCAGATGATGCCCATCTTGAGAAGACTGCACTCTTTATCTTATAGTGGGATCGATTTTCTTCTCGTCTGTCTCTTATTTCATCTTCTTTAAGAGAAACTCAATTTCTCTCAATTCTCTCTCTCCTTTTCTTGAATCGCAAATTCTCTCTCTTTTTCCTTCACTTTAGCCGCCATTTCTTTCTACTTTTGGATCCTGGATGAATTGTTTTATGTACGCAGTTGTTATCTTAACTTTCCCAAATTTGACAGCGCGGTTCTCTTAATTTTGGGGGAAAGTGCAAGCAAATCGGACAATTTAAGTTGGAAGTGCCAAGTTTAGACATCGGGTAATTCAGATATCACGATCAGATAATAAGGAAGATTTAATTTAAAAAATTATTGGAACCCGTAGTGCAATTAATTACTTTCTGGAACTATTCTGGTTATTATCTGAAACAGGAAACGAACCGATCAGAGGCAAGAATTGATAATAGAGAAGAAAAAAATACCTCTTTGAAAATTCTTCGTCATTTAATTAAGGCGATGTCCCTGAATTTTGTATAATGTAAACTGTCATTTTCGAATTCTTACGAAGAATTTTGGTTTTAAGCCGTTGATGCAGTTCGTTGAATGATGGTATTGTCATGCCAAAAAAATTGAAGAACTTGTTCTCATCCTTTTGAAGTTCTTTCAAAAGTGTATGAAATATTCCTATTTGCTCCCTTTTCTTGTTGATTGGATGAACCCAGTAATTACGTTTAATCCTACGACGCCTGAGACGTCGGTAAAGCAACCGCATAGCAGCAATACGTTTTGTATTCATTTTAACTTCAGAAAAAAAACTGTATACGAGAATGACCTGATGTACATCCGATATGAAACCGACCGACAAGAATCGGCGCGTGTGCAAGGAACGCATCGTCTGCAAAAAACCGAGCATTTTCAAAACCGGTCGACACGAATCGGCGTGTGTGCAAGGAACGCATCTTCTGCAAAAGTAGACTATTTTTAAACCGGTCTTCAAAAATCGGTGTATGTGCAAGTAGCCGAAGGCTACGACCTCATCGTTTTGAACCGCGCTCAGATGACGAGTAAGGCACATGAGCTGGCACCCCAATTTCTACGCCACACCAGCAGGATGTTTGACCCCTTACGTATGATTTAACTTGAAAAAGGCCCAATACACGACGAATGTTTAGTGGAACTGGGTTTCGAACCTGGAAACCTCCGGTCCTGAAGGCGAAACCTTAACACTAGACTACCGCGTTCCACGACAACTGCCAGAAACCGGCTTCTTCTGTCTTGGGCTTCTATCGGCCTTTGCGCCGATAAGAACCCAAATTAGTATTCGAGTTATCCGAGCTTCAGAACTCAATAAGGATAACTATCTTTTAATGACATCCCAAATTTGGCCACTTCCACGCTGCTACATTTTATCAGGTCATCTTCTGCTATAATAGTACATGCGGATGGATAATTGTCATTAAATGCGTCTTGAATTGATGCAAATTATCGATATTATCATTTTGAAAAAATATTTATCAATCCGTGCGAAAAAACTGAGACAAGTGATCTGCAAAAATGTCGTGCCAAATGCAACTAAATATGAGATGAAAATCTTAGTATAAATAAAAGTCATTGTGGCTATGTATGTGGGTATGTGGCTATGTTCCACATCGACAAAAATATTTTTATACCATCTTAAGGTTCAAAATTTTAATTTTCAATGATACCAATTTTATATCTGTGACATTTTCCTTTTAATTTTTATTAATTTTTTAAAGTTTAATAATTGTTAATTACGTGCAGACGATTTTGAAGTAACGCAAATTTATAGCTTCTCCGTTGCTAGGCAACGGTTAGACATTGAACTAATTTACCGTTATTTCTGAAATGTTTGCTTATTTTTATAAATATGTTTTATATAAGAAGAGATTCAACCGTCAACTTTTAAAAGCCCCAAATCTTATTAAAATTTCAGTTAATTGGAAATATTTTGGCATTTTCCGTGATATTTTTCGAAAATATGTATCATGTCACAAAAATTATTTTTACACAAAATAAAAGTTTAAAAAATTAGCTTTTCATGACACAAATTAGCTATCGGCGGTTTTTAAAAATCGTCTGGTTCAAATGATATTCTCATTTTAATTTTAAAAAAACATTTGAGACGATAAAAGAATTGTAATTGTATTTGTATTGTAATTTTCTATACAAAAGTTGTTTTTAACATCAAAAGTATTAGACATGAAAGTATTTTAATTCCAAGCAACGCTGGGCATAACTGCTAGTAAAATTATAAAAATGTATATTTCTCTCCCCTCCCTGCGAGGAATTCGGGACTCCCCAAAGTGAACACTTTAGGAACCACTGATTTACTCGAACACACTCCCACAGAGTTTTATTACCAGCAATCGCTCCTCTCTTTATTCTAAGATATTAACATGAGTAGATAAATGTAGCGCTGAAATAATAATCAAGTCTAAATTTTTATACAGTCCTCCGGTCCTGTTAGTCAAATTTAGTAAAATATTCTTGTCACTCAAGGCATGCAATACAAGTCTTCACGTCATTCAGAGCATTCTTCCAATTGGAAGTATTACGCCCATCTCTAGCGGCTTACGGGTCTATTCTGGTACCCCGGTTGGGTTGGGAGACGTCACTTTTTCTGCCCGTTAACGACAAGTGCGATTCTCGTACCCGTTTTTCCAACCGGTTGGGATCTCGCTCGGTCGAAAAAAGGACTTCGATTTCTCGCCAGCTCTATACCTGACGTAAACGCTATTCGCTAGCGAGAAGTGTTGTTTCGATATCAGAACTTATCAAATTTTCGTTTAAAATGGAAGCTGCTAAGACGTTAATTGTGTTTTGAAAGGGTTTATCGGGATAAATGTAATCCATTTGACCAATCTGAAGAAGAATTTATCAATTACTTTAGATTTTTAAAAAGTAGTTAAATCTGTTATCGAATTTAAATAATTTAATCTAATAATTTAATACGACAATCTAAAGTAATTAAATCTTTAAAAGTAGTTAAATCTTTTACTACTCCATCAAGATAGTCAATAATGAATCGGCGAAAGCTGGTGAACATTATGTTTTTCAGCTTTTTTAAGTGAAATAGTTAAATGAAATAGTAAACCAAGATTTACATCTTGGTTTACTATTTCATTTATTGCTGCTTACAGATGTATTTTAAGACTTTGCAATTGATTTCTAGGTCGGCATATTTTCTCTTGTTGCCAGCGATTTCACTTAAAAAAATATTTGAAACAGTACGTGCCTTTTTCGGGTATTCGTTTGGAGTCTTCTTTCCATGTAGAAGTAATGATTGACGGTTTTTCCCTTTCCGCTTAAAAATTTTACTTATTTTTCACTTAGAAAATATAATATTATGCATTTCACAGCCTTTTTGAATTATGGAATAGGAACATTTCTCTTCGGAAAGCGCAAAAAAATATCCTTCAATCCAGCTGGTTTACATGTGACATTTTGAAAGAAGAATAAATTTAAAAGTAGCAAACGATATTTCTCTCAAATGATAAGCTGTTGCAAGAATTTTTTATTCCAAAACATTAGCTTTTTTAAAATTCTTTATCGAAATCTTTCTAAAAATCTGTAAATACCGTCTGTATAAAGGTTTTCTTTAAAAATCCCAAAATTTTTCAGCATGTTTTTGCTTATAACATATAGAGTTTTCAATCAAATTGTACGAAACTTTCAGGATACGTGACAGTATGTTTGCGAAGCATTAAATTAAACTTTGAAGTTAATATTTGAATATTAGAGGAAATATGAGTATTTGTGGTAAATAATTTTTTACTGCACTTTAATACGTTACATGTAAATGGAACCTCATCGAGATAAACTCTTCACAGTACATTTTATAATCCAGATGCATGTATTTAAATTTTGGGTATCGGATCGCAGAATGCAAATTGCTCTTTCAATATCTATTCACAAATTAACCTCTATTTACATTGATAGACAAAATTGAGGAACTCTTTTTTGAAAAGTGCATTTCCACCGTTTGATTGTTCCTAACGCTATTTTTTTGGAGCGATACTATAAAATTATGCATCGGTAAAAATACAATTTTATCAAAAATGTGATAAATAAATCAACTATTTTGAAGGATAATAAGGACATTTTTGAGAACCAGAAGAAGAATCTATTCAATGTGCGTTTTGAGAATAAAAATAATTAAAATTGCTACATTTAGATTATGTAATTAAAAAAACAGAAGTTAGTATTAGAATTACAACAATGCAGATTCACAGCCATAATGTTTGTTACATTCACTTTATCAAAGTAAAAGGTTAAAATAAAGACAATAAACCTAGCATTTACTCAACTTTCAGAGACTATGCTTTTCGATAATCAAATAAAATTTTCAAATAATTTCGTATTTAATGTATTAATTTAAAACTGTCCAAAACATGCAAATACGCGATGCTAAAAATATTTCTTTATTTCAAAGTTTTAGGGTTTTTTTCATCGAAATATCATCTGCACAGGCCAAACGATTATTTCTTGGCCTTTCTTTTGCTATAAACCTGTTTTAATTTGCGTGTTTTTTAATCAACGCATTTTTCATTAGTGAAGCTGAAATGCTTATAGCAGATTCACTTTCGAACACACACACACACAAAAAAAAATCGAAACGACAACACGCACTTCAGAAAGAAAATTAGTCGTTTATTAATAAGACAACAGATAGTTTTAAACAGATGGGGTATGCAATACTTTCCTTTCTCTCTCATTTATTTTACAGCAAATACTACAAATACTGACGGATCACAAAAATATATTCAGTTCAATAAATCCTAAATAAGGGGTGACTCAAAAGCCGAGAAAAACTTTAAAAATTTGAAACCTGAATACAAAAGGAAGTTAAAAATAGAATACTTATCAACCATTTGTGGACAGGTAACTTTTTAGAACACTCAGATCAGGTTGGCGCACTTTATACGCCATCCTATTTTTTCCAATTCTGTGCTTATTTAATTATATAAAACTTGATTTTTAATAGTGTAATAAGATTAGGAGTTTTAATGGATGGATAATAATTTGTGTCCGAATTTTAGCTGCCGCTATCCACTTTGTTAACTGAATTTTCTACATCTCAATCTCCAGATCGTTGAACTGTGGCGCACATTATACGCTGTATCTGTCCGCAAAGGGTTAAAATCAATTTTCTGCAAGGTTTATAAATTTTAAACTTTATAACTCTATATTTATTCTTTCATTAGGTTCTGTAAATACCAGGAAAATTTATTTACTATAAGTATGACTAATGGGATTAGAGGGAAGTAAGTTTTCGAATTTATTACTTTTTCACACATAAAATCGTTACAAGGGTCAAATGAGCAAAAGCGTAACATAAGAAAAGACTCTAGTCAAAATTCTTCTTTTATTGTTAAGCAATGAAATCTTTAATTAAGCAGAGTAAATAGGCTTTAATAAGTATGTTGCGTTCATGATCTCCGAATCATGAACGCAACATACTTGGTAGTAATTGGCAACAACAGTTCCAACTTTTCCATTGATTTCCAGAACTCATTTAATCTTTTAACTTTTGAGTGGGCGTATTAAGATTGTAAAAAATTAGCTTCTACAATGCAAAAGAAAGTTAAAATGCAATCCAGTTTGAAAAGGCAGTGAAGAGTTCTATTTTTTTTAAAAATGAGAATAAATTGCATTTGTTAGTTTTGGAACGACTTTAAGTGCGTTTGGATGTAGCAAATAAATCGAAAATTAAATAACAGTTTCTAAAAAATTATTCTTCTAAACATAATTCGAAAATTGTTTTTATAATAATTAATGGAGATATAATATTTTCAAACTAAATTAAAGAGTCATATCTATTTTTTTGTGGTAAAGTAAAAACAAGAAGCTTTTTCAACTTCAACCCTCTCTTTAAACACTTAATTAATTTGTAAAAGATTGTCCAAAATTTCTAATTTTTGATGGCTGAATTTTAAACTTTATTATGAATATATATTATTACAAACAACAATTTGACAAATTAGTCACTTAAGGGGTAATTAAAGAATGTTGAAAAAGATTATATTAAAATCCAGAGTGTACTCGCCGCTTTTAAAAAGTAACAGCTCATAAAATAAAATGTCTTAGAAGCAAATATTTTGTTTGAATCTCTTTCAAAACTATAGTGTTTTTTCTAAAGAGTAAACAATAACAATACGCTTTCTGACATTTCACCATCATATATTCGTGGCTGTGTGAAAGGGTTTGAAGCATGGAACAACACAAAGAGCTACATCACAATCTTCACACATATATCGCGATTCCCTTCATATTTTTTTCCCCTTTGCATCTCAAACTCGGCTGTACAACACACATACTCTAGAAGGATTGTGCTTCTTTGCTGTAGCTGCAATTAACGTTGGGAAACGAACGTAACAAAAAGACAGAGGAAGTGGTCTCCCTGAAACTGTCTCGCATACGCCCTAATGCGGGCGGGGGGAATGCGCCAAGCGATCGTAACAGACCCCATTCAAAAACTCAGGTGGGGAAAACGCGCTAGCGGTCGCGCCTTCTTTTTTTGTGTCATACAATAGCGCAGAAACCAAATATGCAATTTGAACGCCTTCTTTTCAACCGACTGAAACCAAAATTGGACACAGATTTACAATTAAGATAAGACCACATGTCTTAGATTATATATCTAAGTCCTTGAATTTAGGAGTTGTCGTGTTCATAAGCATGCGATTATGCAGACGGTCAATCCTTAGACGGATTTCGTCCAAAATTTGATATGGACCTACATTCATGATCAACTGTGTAACAATTTTTTTCCATCTTGCTATTTAGGTTTTTGAGTTATCGTGTTAACAGGAACACGGACAGACAGACTTACTTCCCGTGGACAGATTTTGTCCAAAATGATAGAAACCTACAATTTATAACCTACAATTACCAAGATCTAATACCAAATTTCATCCCTCTAGCTCTAACCATTTTAGAGATGTTTTCACACACACACAGATATAATTCCAAAATTGTGAATGCATCTTTTACACATTCTTGTTGGATAGCGATTATTATAAAAACAATAGCAAAAACACACAGATTAATTTTTAGAATCGAAATAATTTAATAATAATATTTTTCGGCTCCCTAAAGAGCTAAATTAATCCTTACACTCACACGTGTATATAATTATACATCTTATCTTTCGGAGTGCAAAGGGTTAAAAGATAAAATAGGAAAACTTTCAGCAATAATGTGAAAACTATATTTCATAGAAGTATTTACATGAAAAATGGATTTTGGGACCAAATTAGTTAGACGAAAGCTGATAAATCTTATGAAATAAGAAGGAGGGGAGGATTAAAGAAACAGGTCTGAAAGGGAGATTCATAAATATCTGGAGGTCGAATTTTTAGAGGCTATAATGTTTTCTCTTCATAAACGAGAAAGTCAAAAAGATTAAACTAAAGTGATCGTAGGGAGTTTAATTTTTAACAAAAGTTCTCATTTGATTTTATTCACGAGATCTTTCCAGAGCATTTGAAACTTCTTTTACGAGTGCGGGTGATTCCAGTTTTTAAACACAAATTCAGATCAACAGTCTGGAAACATTGACCAAAATAGCATCACAGTAAAATACAAAAACACAAAGCAGATGTCAAAACAGATCTGATCATCAATACTTGATTAACTATTATCAGTAAATGAAAATGCCAAACATCTGATGCGCATAAATCAAACTGGCTTTTATTCTAATAATTAAATTAATTGAAATAAGCTTTCATGCGGTTGGATTTTTTAAACAGAAATATTGAAAAATTGTTTTTATTAGAATGATTTTACGTTATTCGCCCGTAAACTATATTCTTGTATGCATATGCCGATCGTTTCTTTTAGTACATCCACAGAGAAGATTCTTTTTCTCTGTGACTACATCTAAACGCGTTTTTTTATATACGAAATGGTCTATAGCGAAAAATTATATAGAAAATGCCCCCCAAGGTCAAAATTAGTTCGAACATCTCTGAATTTAAATAAATCATATCAAATAAGAACACCTATTCAATAAAATTATTAAAAGATGAAGTATGAAAACATAAAGTCTATGTTACAACACTTAATATCAAATTACATGAAAAAAAAATAGAAGACATGAGTGATAGCATACATATTATCGTTGAATGGTAGAAGTTATTCTAACTTCTGCTGGCAACATATAATTTTGCAAAAAATTTTGTCTTTGCATCATAAAATTTTATCGACACGGTCGAAGTTATTTTAGTTATTTTTCGAAAAAGTTTAACTCTCCATTACTGTTTGTACATTCATTTTTTCCCTTAATATGAATCTGTCATTACTTTAGATAAAATGAGATAAGGAGCCAACAAGCGAGCATATATTTCAAGATGAACTTCATCTTCAACAGGATATATAACCAATTATATGAAAAATGGCTAGTATTTTAAAATAAGTTCAAACCACTACGAATGTTAATGAATCATATCAAATAAGAAGAACTTCTAAAGAAGCAAATTATTAAAAAGATGAAACATCTGAACATAATCTAATTTCAAACTTTTATTAACAAATTATATGAAACAGGTACGATATATAGGCAATTATAGGAATAATGGCTCCCAGGTCAACATTAGAACATCTAAGAACATCAGGAAACCATATGAGATAAAAACAACTTTTGATGACGAATATTGTAAGATAAAATATGAATAAATGAAGTCAGTGCAAAAATATCTAGTATTGTAAATATTTTTTACCAATATTTGGTTAATTTAACTTATAAAAACTTTATCACGATGGTATATAACAGTATAAACCATTCCATAAAATTCGGTGTGTTTTTTCCCATACAAGAGAAAATATTCTTTTTTGTAAAAAATTCCTTATAATTTAATGAGTCAAATAACAAGTAGAAATTTTTGATTTATACATTAAAAAACTAACTTAACATCACTTTAAATAAATAGCAAAATAATTTACTTACTTTTAATTGAAACGATAAATCTTGAAATGATCAAACTATAAAAGACAAGAACGTTCTTAATAATATAAATAGCAAGAAGCAAGTCTAAATTAATGTTCCTTAAACATCGATAGACTATCGATACTATCGAAGCCAAGTCGATAGTATCGAGTTTTCGAAACTATCGACTGAAACTATCGATAGTATCAAAACTATCGATACTATCGATAGCTTCCTCTCGGGCAATACTATCGATAGGCGCATTTTCAGTTGATAGTTTCAAAACTATCGACTGGAACTATCGATAGTTTTAGACTGTCCATAGTATTGCTTCTATCTAGTGGCGGGTCGTGTATTGTGTCAATGGGGGTGCTGTATTATATAATACCTATCATTGATGCATTTTTGTATAATTTAAATATTGGCCTTTTTGGTTAATTTTGGATATTTTAATAAATTGCTTTTTGACTTGATGTAAGCAATTTTTTATATATATGGTACTGAATTTTAATTTATCTTGCAGTTCTAGTCGTTAGTTTTGAAACTATCGATTGTTTTCTCTCAAGCAACAAGTCTATCTATTGTTATGGGGGTGCTTTAAGTAATTATACCAGTTTGATTACTGATGAATTTTTGCATTATTCAAATTTTACCTTTAATTTCTCATGTATTTACTCTAGATTGCTTTCAAACTATCGATAGTTTTTGTTCAAGTAATAAATGGATCGAGGAATTGATCTTGGATTACTGAGAAATTTTTGTACTTCGTATCTGTATATATGTATGGAAGTAACGTATGTAGTATATAGGTATTTAAAGTACTAAGTACATACGCATGTAATGTGATAAGTATGTAGGTGAGTATTTTAGGTACTATAAGTACACATACAAGGCACAACGTCGTTACGTATACATGTTAAGTACTAAGTTTGTAAGTAAAAATTTACGGATATACGTACGTATATATGTACGTTCGTATGTGTGTAACGTCCGTCAGTCTGTATGAATGTAACTTACGTATATATGTATGTAACGTACGTTCTATGCAAGGAACGCTCAAACATTTGATTGCACGTATGTATTTACGAATCATGATTACGTATGTAACGTACATACGTATGTTTGAAACATACATAAACTTAGTACGTTACATGCTTACGTACGTATGTTGCATACCTATGCAAGCAACATTTCATTTCTAAGTAAGTTGCATACACAAGTAAGTACTTGTGTACGTTATAAACGTACGTATGCTTCCGAACGTTGCATACGTGCATATGAAACGTTCCTAGGTAAGTAACGTACGCGTGCATATACGAAGGTATCTATATAACGCACATACATATTTAATGTACGAAAGTATACAAATTACGTATGCACGTATGCATGCCACATACGTACGTTCATAGTACATTTACATACTCAGTTTTTTATATACATACGTATGTACGTTCCATACGTAATCACGTTTCATATATACTTACGTTACATACGTACCACATTTCGTATATACTTACGTTACATACGTACTCACGTTCCATACATACGTTACATACGTACTCACGTTCCATACATACATACGTAAGCACGTTTCTTATATACTTATGTTACATACGTACGCACGTTTCTTATATACTTATGTTACATACGTACGCACGTTTCATATATACGTTGATGGTCGTTACATAAGAACGCATATTTCATATTTACGCATGAACGTACGTCACATACGTACGCATGCTTCATATATACGTATGACGTAAATTACATATGTACGTTTCAGACGTACGTTATATACGTACTCACGTTTCATACATACGTTATATACGTACTCACGTTTCATACATACTTACGTTACATACGTACGCACGTTTCATATATACTTACGTTACACACGTACGCACGTTACATATATACGTATGACGTAAGTTACATACGTACGTTTCAGACGTACGTTACATATGTACGTTTCAGACGTACGTTACATATGTACTTACGTTTCATGTATATTTACGTTACATACGTACTCGCGTTTCATGTATACTTACTTTACATACGTACTCATGTCTCATTTAAACCTACTATCGATAGTATCATATCTCTTTAAAAACTATCGATAGTATCGATAGTTTCTAAACTATCGACTGAAAGAGCATCTATCGATAGTATCGCCTGAAATAAAACTATCGATAGTTTCAGTCGATAGTTGGGAAAACTATCGACTGGACTATCGATAGCTGAACTATCGATGTTTAAGGAACACTAGTCTAAATCGCAACGCAATTTAACAATTGGGATCGCAATGAAGATCAGATAGAAAAGACGTAAAGCTTCTTTTAAAAGCAAACGATTTCTATTTTCGAATTGTCTTGTCAATATTTTCGTCTGCATTAATACTATTTCCCGCGTTGAAAACGATTCGGCTTCAATGAAAGCAGATGTTTTTTTAATGGAAGCAGATATTATTTAAATTAAGCATCATATGGATTGACAGTTATTTTTTACATAAAATGAGTAATATTTTAAATTAAATATCTATAAAGTGTTAATTTAATTTGAAATTGATAAATTTAAAAAAATTATTTACAACAAAGAAAAAAATAATGTTGAATACGATTTTAATGGTGATGAAGAATAGCTATAGCTATTAATTTAAATTTGCATTCAGGACCCGAATAATAATTCTCTTAAAAATATTGGAAATAAAAAATGTTTTTTAATATCTTGAATACTTAATAAATGGTGTACGATTCTTTTAGAGATCGATTGGGAAATAAACTTCAAATTTCGGACAATCTTCCTAATGCGTTCAATAGATTAATGGATGCTCTCTCTTTCCCGGTCAAACTGGTTCCGTAAAGTTAGGACGAAAATATTTATTTAACTGTTTAAAAATTAAATTATAGCTATAATTCAAGTATCATATGAATAAAAAAATTAGTTAATATTTAAAAATGATCAATATTTTAATAAAAGATATTTATAAATTTAATTAAACATAATCTGGCCTTTCCACTTTAAGATTGCCAATAGGTTTTCCCATCCTTAGTTCCAAGTTCGAAAGCCGATTCCTATACTACACGTTAAATCATACGTAGGGGGGGGGGTCAAAAGTCCCCCCGCTGGTGTGGTGCGGAAGTATGGAGTGGGGGTGCCAGCTCAGGCGCGGTTCTCGTCTACCGACCGTGGGTGGATCAAAATGACGAGGTATATCCCAAAATAGCCCTCGTGTTTCTTCAAAACGGGTCGTTAATATAACTAAACTAAACTAAATCTTCTTCACAAAATTAAATGAAGTATATGAAAGACTACCTATAGGATCTTTGACAAAAATTCCAGGGAAGTCCAATTAGTATTCTATCAACACTTCAATAAAATTAGAGATGCAAAATTCCAATACAGAAAAATTTTTAAATCGAGTTACATATCTTAGACGACTTTTTAAAAGCAGAACACAACAAAATAGCCCTCGTATTGTGTCAAAAACGGGACGTTAATATAACTAAACCAAATTGCCTACGATAGTTAAACGTTATCAAGCTGGCGGGTTGTAGAAGCTTGGAAACTTCAAAACTTGACTGTAAATAAGAGCAATCGAATCATAATTGTGTAGTTAGTCCCAAAATAAATCGAATATTTCCAAAAATTAAAATTGTCTTTCAAGTACCTATCCTAAAAATACTAGTGAAATTGTGTTGTGAGTATTAGCTGTTCATCAATGGAATATGAAATGTAAATCGGACGGTAAATTGTCCTTTTAATGATATAACCGTAAAATAACTAATATTTAAGGATTTTCTTACAGAAATTACCTCATGCAATTGAATGTTATCGGCAATTTTTTAAGTCTATGCTTATTCAAAAATATTGAAACGTTTTAGAAAAATTTATGATAAAAAAAATTAGACGATATTTTGCAACACTATAGTGTCGGTCCTCTGTATATTCTTCCGTTGTCTCTGTGTCCGTTCTTATTAGGGGGGGGGGACTTTTCCTAAAAAGCATGGGGGAGGAATAGCATCCTTTCTCTCGCCGCTTTATGTAATTGGCAATAATTATGTAAATTACTGCTCAAGATATGATTTATTTCACTTTTATGATAAACGTTTAAAATTTTAATTATTTTCAATGCTATACCTAATATACTGTCTTAAAAATATTACAAATTCATTTAAAAGTAATAATTTAAATTAGTTGCACACATTTATAATACTCTAGGTTGCTTGTTATAATCCTTTCATTAACGTCCTTTCATTTATACGTCGTTCTACCTCAGTCTCTTGAGAGACGTATAAACAGTGCTTTACTGCATTTATTTTTGGTCTCAGAAGAAAATTTTGACCGTTCTTCGGTAAATAAATGCTAAAATTAAATATCAATATTGAGTAGTGAAAAACGGTGACAGTGTTGTGTATACGGGACGTATGGCAACCCTAACTATAATCATTTTATGAAAATAGTTTCAAATTAAGAATCGGAGAATTTTTTTTTCTTGTTATCCAAAGGTTGCCTAGATTGGACCACAAACGGTTGCCACAAACGGATCTTTTAAATCAATGGGATTATCGTCTTAAATTACAGGAAATAGCTCAGAAAGCAATTTATCACCACTAGAAGTCGTCATGAACAGGAATTGGAAGAAGTCAGAGCAAAAGAACATTAAAAGGACACTAAAGCTATCATGTATTGGATCAAAAGTTATAAAAACTTAAGATAAGTCTAATTTATTTCATTTTTGAGGGGGGAAAAGGGAAAGAGGAAGTGATACAGTGCGTAAAAATGTCGTACTTGGGTTCATGCAATGCATATGGATGTGAATTTCATAAACAAAAAAAGAGTTTGCTTTAATTGTGTTTTAAGATAATGTGGTCCAATCTAGCAATCAATTTTCGTGGATTGGACCGATGGCACGTTTTCTTTTAAAGCTCCAATTTTCCCAATTTAGTATGTTTATCATAAAAAGTTAATACGCTGTTCTAAAGATTAATGAACTACGAAAAAATTTTACTATTTGTTTTTCATTAAAATTACTTCTGTTGTACATTAAATATGTCCAGGTGGTACACATTCTGTGCCTCTCCACTAATAGAAGTAGACAAAAATATATTCAATCCTTGGCAGATTGCTTGCCAAATTTGAGACGAATCTAAACGACTGGTGATAAAACTACTTTAAAAGCGCATCGAGCTAGCTGGATAAAATTTCACGCGTTCACGCCGGTGCTGCAATTCATGTTTCTCTCCCATGGATGGCTACTCTAAGAGCGACGCCGAATTAAAGTAAAAAATAATAGTATAATAAGTAATAAAAATAGTAATTTTACCTCAATGATAACCATTGCTGCTCTTGATTTTTTTACTACCAATGCTATCATGTTTTTGCCAGTACTTTGTTTGAAATTTTTTCAAAAATTGCATAGAAATAAATAAACAATTTTGTTTAAACTAAAATTAAATAGTTAATATTATTGAACTTATATAATAAGTTATGTTTATATTATTGAGTTGAAGTAAAATAAATCCTACTTTTTCAATTAATTTACTTTAATTTTCAACTATTTGGAAATTTTTCCTAGTTACTAAACTTACTAAATTTTTGGTGCTACACACCGCCTGATGAAGAATTCAAGTGGTGATACGCGCCGGCGTGAACGTGTTCAGTTATTTTGTTCACAGGTATACGGACAGGCTTTCCATTGACAAATTTCGTCCAAAACGACCGTTAAACCACCGCCTTGTTGGTTTGAGTCATCGTGTTAGCAGAGAGACGTACGGAATTCGGAAAAACAGTCGGTCTGAACTGCGGAGAATCGTCCGAATCTCTGACTGTTAAATATCTTATCTTATAATACTTCCAGAAAGTAAAAAGTAAAACTGTGTTATACCAATCGGTGCTACACGAAACAAAGCTTGTACAAAAATAAATTTTAGGTTCCAAAAATTAAATACTTGCTGTTATTTTCTTTAATGAATAAAAACACTTCTTGTTATCGCAAATTTCAACAAGAATATTTTTTTAATATTTTAGTACGACAGCCTAAAAACATTATGCTATCTATTGAATTTCTTGTCGCCAAAACTGCAGACCGTTCTGTAGCTACCAAATTGCATGGTAACAGGTGCTCACAAAGAAACGGTTTTTCAGAATTTAAATTATATTTTTAATTAATTGAAATTAATCAACATTTTAACGTTTTCCCTCATTAACTTTGTAGCATATTACCAACAAAAATCATTTCACACCACTTTAAAATTTAGAAAAATAAATCCTGAAAAAAAAATTATACAAACATCCTATATCAATTCAATATCTTATAACTCTTATCAACAGATGTATCACATTCGGACTATTTTAAAAAAGCTACAGTTGCAGAATTAAAACTATCTATGGATTATGGAAAGCTGTGGGTCAGAAGTTAAAAAATTACGTACACTAATTACGTAGAGATAAAAGAATGAAATTTAATATGTGATCTTTATACATAATTTGTTGGTTTCTATCGAATTTTGGACAAAATCCGCCCACGATTAGTCTGTCTGTCTGCGTTCATATGAACTCAAAACATTAAATAGCTAGATGGATAAAATTTGTCGGTCTGTATAATCGCATACATGTGAACACTATAACTGGGGTTGCCATAATTTCTAAGCATTGATACGGAACTTTTAAGCGTAAAATAAAGAAAAAATGAAAAAAGTGGGTAGGTATTGGTTTATTTTACTCTGTTAAAAATCAAAAAGTTTAAGAATTTTTAAATGGACACGTAGAATAATAAAAAAGATGCAAGGGTAATCATTTCTTGATCAGTCAGATTTTAAAGTTGATTTCACTTTCTTAATTATATTATTTTCTTCTTTCACATAATATAACTGTCTCCTCTGCCTGAGTCCAGGAAGAAAACGGGACAGATCGCAGTACGGGACTGAGTAGTGAAACTCGATGACAGTCTAGTATATACATACGTATTGCAACCTTATGGATGAACCATAATAAAAATTCATTTTACCCAATACCAAAACTAAACCCATTGGGTTCAAAAACGAGCACATCAAGAGAAAATGATAATTTTAAAGCTAAAAATAGCAATAAACATTTAGTCTTAATATTCAACGATTTCAATAAATACGTAAATATTTCAAAGTAAATTTGCACTCGCATTACTCTCCAAGGACATAGCAGATATAGCACAAGATAGGAAAAAAACTAAGCGTATGAATCCCAACGATCAAATACGAAATATGAGCATTAGAAATTTGCAGATAAGGATTTCATTAAACTAGTGGCAGCCCTGATCGAGAAAGCTACCCACTATTTTTTATTTTACACCCTCTTTTTTTATCTAAAGATTTCTAATAATTTCCGTGAAAATTTCGACGTTGGACCATTAAAAGCTGGCCAAATGTTTCAAAATATTTTGAAGATTTGCAGCTGTTACTACCAACACACAGTGGTCTAGTTTCGTTTTCTAGTGAGACAAAAATCATAGCGACGAAACTAAACACAGCAGAGACTTGAAATTTGCACAGTTTAAAGGAAATAGACTTCAGTTGTATCCTATGAAATTTCATAATAATCGATTGGATATTTCTTGATTTGTATTAATTTATTTAATTCGTTACCATTGTTCTCTATGGAGGGAACTGTTGTAATCTGCGGAAAAGTTAATAATTAGTTGTATAGAACATAAAAAATATCTGATAAATTTTACCAAATGAAGGAAATAGCTTAAAAATAAAATTTCTGAAATTTTAGTAAAGTCTGGAAGGTATTTTTTTTATTTTTAACGTTCCAAATATTTGCAATGTTAAAATATATCTAATAAGTTTCAAAATAAATAAATAAATTTTCGATAAATTAAAATGCCTTTCAAAACGATTAAAAAAAAGAATTTCGTTAATATAATATAAATGTTATATAATACCATTAAATCTTAAAAAAATTACTTTTAAGAGTAAAATTGCCGCATTTTTCACAAAAATAATATAAGAATTTAGGAAATATTTTAATAACTAACTTTTAAGCGTAATAATAAGGATAACGATTTTCATTTTGTGCTTTATATTATTTGTTATCTATGAAAAACTATTTATGGTAAGTTTTCCTAATTTTATCGTCCTCTGAGCTGTAGCTGAAGACAGCGCTTGAGAGGTTGTCATTGTTGTTGAGAGGTTTAAAATTTCAAATCGCGTTCTGAACTATTCCAAAATTTCGCGTTTTAGGTGTGTTAATGTCAACTACTAAATCAGAAATAAATATTGAAATCGATTTAAAATATTTTTGAATCCATTCAGCGTTTATTTCTTAAAACGTTCCAATGTATTTTAGATTGAGTATCCGCCCCCTTAGATTCGATAATTTTTAATAAAATTTTCAAATTAATGTCGATTGAATTTTTATTAATTAATATTTAGGCTAGAACAAGTTAATTTTGTGTCATTGAAGCAAAAAGTGAAATTTCTTCACTGACATAGATGACAAAAAATAAAATAAATGAAAAAGTCGGGGTTTATCGGAGCTAATTTTTTCACTTCAAATTTAAAAATTTAGTGAAAAAAGGGCCTTTTAAAAATATAGTATAAAAATATGAAAAATATTAAAATGATGTGTTAAAAACGGTATCGTTTATTTGCCCTGGAATACGACATCATGAAAAATCTAAAATTAGACAGATAAAGTGCAATGTAGGACTTTACAGAACGAAATCCAAGGGCTCACTGAAACGCGACTCAAGTGTTCGAAAGACATTCTTTAACTTTAACCTCCGTAAAACCTCGTAAGACTACATGTTTATACAAAAACATTTATGGCTTTCAGGGTTCCAAACGGTTCTCTACCTACCTCCAAAGAAAATAAACCCATTTGCCGACCTCCAAATTTCGATTTTTGTTGCGCTACAAACCGAAACTGGACCACTGTGTACCCTGTACTTTAGAATCGAGCAGCTGAATTGCAAAATAAAACATGAAAGAAGTGGGTAGGTAGTATTTTTTTTTTACTCTAAAAAAAATGAACAAAGTCTATGCAATCTAATAAAATGAACACGTAGAATAATAAAAAAGATGCAAGGGTAATCATTTCTTGATCAGTCATATTTTAAAGTTGATTTTACTTTCTTAATTGTATCATTTTCTTCTTTCACATAATTTTAAATTTGGGCACAAGTCATTTTAAAACTATAATTAAATGTAATAAATTAGATGTATCCAAAAGTTCGAATTAAGAAAAATTGGGTTTAAAAACAAACACAATACGATATAACGGCAGTTTTTATTCTAAAAACAGCAATAAGGATTTATTTTAAAGTTTTAATGAATACTACGTAATTAATTAATAAACACTAAATAATTTTTATCTATAAATCAGTATTAGTTATTCCAATAAATAAGTAAATAATTTGAATAAAGAAATACATTTATAGCGCCTAGAGTGCAAAAATTGTGCAATTATTTTTTAATTAAACATATAGAACAGGAGCTCAGAGTGAGTCCTTGAGTTAATTATGGGCCTTAAAGATATTTCGATGGCACTCATAAGATACGGACGTATTTAACTAACGAAAACAATTAAGAAATGAGCACGTTTTCTGTTTTGACCTAAAATTAACCAAAATCAATTCGAATTATAGGCTTATGTACAGAACTCGCCTATTACTAGTAATGATCATCAAAGCATTTGATAAAGAAAGAAAACAATGAAAACGAAAGTTCACCATTCAAAATCTAATGATTGAAATGATAGCTTCGTGAGAGAGTGTTAGCTGAAAGTGAATTTGAGAAAAAAAAATCATTTTGGAGCTCCCAGTGCATGAAAAGACAGCGAGCGCACTCAAAAATGAAGAATCGAAAGATTAACCAACGGAAGTGATCTCCCCTAAACTTTCTCGTATACTTCACAAAAAGGTGTCATTTTCCCTCTCCCTAGGGTAGCCATACGTCCCGTATATAAGGGTCTGTCACCGTATTTCACTACTCATTCCCGTATCATTATGTGTTCTTCCTAAACTTTGTGTCATTACAATTTTAAAATGACTTGCGCCCAATTTTCTAATTATGTGAAAGAAGAAAATGATATAATTAAGAAAGTAAAATCAGCTTTAAAGTGTGACTGGGCTAAAAGGGATTAGCCTCGCAACTATTTTTTTATTATTCTATGGGTTCATTTTATAAGATTGGTTAAAGTTTATTGATGTGTTTTATCCGAGTAAAATAAGATAAATACGTTACTATTCTATTCGTGATTTATTTATTTAGCATCTGAGCATCCCGTATCAATGCTTGGCAATTATGGCAACCTACCTTTCCCCGCGTATAAAGAATTCGAATTTACTGTATCGTCTCGTAACCCAGAATGCAATGTTTATCCACTTGTTTCGCGTCAAGGTCACGCTCGCTAAGACGGAAATAGCGCTTAAGTAAACAAGTACGCATGCTCATGGAGAAGCGGATTAAAACAAGTATGCGATTATACAAACCTACAGACAGTCAACCCATTGACGGATTCGACCTACATTCAGGTTGATAAAGCTGTGTACCAAATTTTATCCATCTAAGTATTCAGGTTTTTTAGTTATAGTGTTCACATGAACGTGGACAGACAGACACACGGACTTCCCGTAGACGGATTTTGTCCAAAATTTGATAGAAACCTACAAATTATGTTTAAAGACCACATACCAAATTTCATCCCCGTAGCTCTAACCCAGATAGCAAAGAAAGCTTGTCTAAAAGGTTTTGGAAACCTTGTCGTCGGCAAGGGTAAAGGGTTGTCACAAAGATTTCCATGACAAGGGTTGAACCTTTCGGCGACGTAGCGAAAAGGTTCGCTAGTCAACAAGAAACAAGGTTTTCTGTAAGGTTTTTTGTAAGATTTCCCCAAGCTTTTATTATAAGCTTGTTTCAGGCTTTACTTAAGCTTGTTTCAGGCCTTTCAAAAGGTTGTTAAGAGACCTTTTTCGGAGTACAAAATAGAAACCCCCTTCCCCCTCCGAAGCCGTGCTCCTACAGAGAGGTCCAACCCCTTTTCTTAGCCCCCTTCTTCTGACGTCCTCTTAGTCCAACTTAGAATTATCTGGAATGTCAATTAAGAATCTTAATTAATCAAGATTTAATTATTAATTTCAATTAATTTTATGAATCTAATTTTTAATTGAACTTACTTGTACGATTTCGTTGTGAATTGTGACAAAACTACAAATTCCTCCGAGCCGGGGATCGAACCCGCGTTCTTAGAGTTGGAAGGCAAACGCAGTAACCACTATACTGGATGGGGTTACAAGCGATGGAACAGGTGGTTCATAAAAAGCTTTCCTATGTAAACTTGCGGCAATGGTTTCCGAAACGGTTTGGGCGGAAATGCTTTCGCGGACAGTATATGGAAAGTGAAATGGCAACCTTTCCGCAACCTGCTTTGCTATCTGGGAATAGTTTTCGAGTTATCGTGTTCACAGACAGACACACAGACAGACAGACATGATTCCAAAATTGCGTTTTTCGGACTCAGGGAGGTCTGAAACGTGGAGATTCGTCAAAATCTCGAGTTTTTTTTGACGATTACAATACTTTCTCTTTGTATACGAGAAAGTAACCAGCGGGAGTGGCCTCCCCGAAATTTTCTCGCACACGACCATTAATGTGGGGCGGGTAAACACCCAGTTTGTAGGTGAATAGTTTTGGGGTATTTACTCACGGCCTCGTTATTTTGAGAAAAAAAATATAAATGGTGATTTACAATGAAACATATAAAATTTATGAATTCCCAAAAAAATATTTTGCAAAAAAAAATTTCGTATGTTCGCAATTTTTACGCGCGCTGAGGTACCACAACTTTAATGTTTTTTAGTACGGATTCTTACTATATCACACAAGATTTCACCATACCTCTGGTTAGTCACAAGCGTTCATCTGGAGAATGTCAAAAAAAGTTTCGTTTTGGGGGTTGCCATAATTTCCGAAGCGCATGTTTGCGGCTCGCTACAAATTGCTTCGTAGACCACCAAGGCCAAATGCCAACCATACTAACTTGAGTAAAGTAAGCGAAATGCTCGCCAACATGCAGTCGTAATGTGCATTTTGAACTAAATATGCAAACTGAACACCTGTTTTTTAACCGATTGAGATGAAAA
>BGPR01011740.1:33168-47391 GCA_013235015.1 Araneus ventricosus | reverse complement strand
GAACACTTCGTTCAGTTACGTATTGCTGATTTATGGTTGATTAATTAACACACTAAATATTTTGAAATTATTAAGTAATAATGGATCCACAAAATAATAATGTTGGCAGTGAAATTAATTTTGTTTTAATTTGATGTTAGGAAAGACAACGGCTTTTTGTGTTTCCTTTCTATATATACACCACCGACATTTCCTATACAGATTTATAGTTGATTGATTAACACACTAAATATTTTTAGAATGACAAATAATAATGGATCTAAATAATAATGTTGGCAGTGAAATTAATTTTGTTTGAATTTGATGGAGAAAGACAGCGGCTTTTGTTCCCTTTCCTGTATATACGCCGACATTTCCTATGCGGATTATAGTTGATTAATTAACACACTAAATATTTAGAATGACAAATAATAATGGATCACAAATAATAATGTTGGCAGTGAGAAATTAATTTTTGTTTAATTTGATGTTAGGAAAGAAAGACGAAAGCGGCTTTTGTGTTTCCCTTTCTATATATACCAAACATTTCCTGTTCACGAATTTATAGTTGATTAATTAACACACTAAATATTTTTAGAATGACAAATAATAATGGATCCACAAATAATAATGTTGGCCAGTGAAATTAATTTTGTTTAATTTGATGTTAGGAAAGACAGCGGCTTTTGTCTTCCCTTTCTATATATACACCGACATTTTCTATGCACAGATTTATAGTTGATTAATTAACACACCTAAATATTTTAGAATGACAAAATAATAATGGATCACAAATAATAATGTTGGCAGTGAATTTAATTTTCGTTTAATATGATGTTAGGAAAGACAGCGGCTTTTGTGTTTCCCCTTTCCTATACACCGACATTTCTTATATAGATTTATAGTTGATTAATTAACAAACTAAATATTTTTAGAATAACAAATAATAACGAATCGACATATAATAATGTTTGCAGTGAATTTAATTTTTGTTTAATGTGATATTAGGAAAGACAGCGGTTTTTGTGTTTCCCTTTCTTATTCACCGACATTTCCTATACAGTTATATTGATTAATTAACACACTAAATATTTTTAGAATGAGAAATAATAATGGATCCTGAAATAATAATGTTGGCAGTGAAATTAATTTTTTTGTTTTAATGGTGATGTTAGGAAAGACAGCGGCTTTTGTGTTTTCCCTTTCCCTATATATACACCGACATTTTCCTATGCAAGATTTATGATTGATTAATTAACACACATAAATATTTTTAGAATGACAAATATTAATGGATCCACACAAATAATAATGTTGGCAGTGAAATTAATTTTTTGTTTAATTTGATGTTAGGAAAGACAGCGGCTTTTGTGTTTCCCTTTCCTGTATACCAGCATTTCCTATACAGATTTATAGTTGATTAATTAACACACTAAATATTTTTAGAATGACAAATAATAATGGATCCACAAATAATAATGTTGGCAGTGAAATTAATTTTTGTTTAATTTGATGTTAGGAAAGACAGCGGCTTTTGTGTTTCTTCCTGTATATACACCGACATTTCCTATACAGTTATATTGATTAATTAACACACTAAATATTTTTAGAATGAAAAATAATAATGGATCCACAAATAATAATGTTGGCAGTGAATATTATTTTTGTTTAACTTGATGTTAGTAAAGACAGCGGCTTTTGTGTTTCGCAACACAAACATCGCACTACCATC
Source organism: Araneus ventricosus (assembly GCA_013235015.1). Lineage (NCBI taxonomy): Eukaryota > Metazoa > Arthropoda > Arachnida > Araneae > Araneidae > Araneus > Araneus ventricosus. Next base: position 45,680 of record BGPR01011740.1, on the reverse strand, counting down.
AACATTTTCATTCAGAACTATTTTAGTATCAACTCGAATCTTTTATGACATTTAATTGACATTTTGCACAAAATCCTATTTTATACATCGCCAATTTTAATGTCGCTGTAACAATAAAAGCTTTCAGTACTTCTCCATTTATCCGCCTTCTCATTTTAATATCATAGGATCAACAGATGAAAAAGATGTGTCAATAGAAACGCCTTCTCCTGCACTGTAATTTACAGTGATCTTATTCTTAACACAAAAAGGAATTCTCTCCCATCAGCTGTTCTTTTTCAATACAATGGCAAGTATTTCCCTGTAAATGGGTCTATTCTTTTACTAAGTTGAATAAGTGGCTTTTGTTGGATGAATCAACAGAAAAGCGAACACGTGACCTTGAATTCCACCCAGCACTTATCTTTTGTCTGGAAATTGAGAAAGTTACTTCGCAATTCTGTTACTGTCTGTTTAAGGCTTAATTTTTCTGTTTACTTAGAAGACACGGGTTTTTTCATGCGCTAAATTTTTCACTGCTTTGCGCGTCTAAATTATTTATAAATTAGTTATATTATTTACTAGCCTCCTTGGGAACAATTCAAGAAATATATATAATACTGTATACTAAGATATGTGATCAATGAAAGAAACTTTTGTACTATCAATTTATGAATAATTTCATAAAAAAATTCCGAAATATTCCCACAATAAAGTAACTTTAATAAGCATTATGTTGTTCATAAAATAACAACCAGCTTGTTCCCCGGGAATGTTTTCAATTGAATCGTGCATCTTTTTATATTCATGGTTCTCTTAACAAGGTAACCTCTAATTCCACGTTGTCGGCACAATCTTCACTTTCTTATTCCTCTGATAAAATATGCATTTGATTTCACCATTAAAATGACGCAGCACATTTTATGGCCATCTGGATTTAAGGATTTAAACGTACTGAGTATAGAATGAAAACATAACAATCATAACCATTCAGCTTAATGCATGTATTTCTTAATGTAAGCAAAGCAATATCTCGGAGAGTTTGGTTTACAGATTTCACAAAAATCTTGATGAAATAAAATATGAAAGCAAAATTTAATAGTATCCTATCTCAGATTAGAACAATGAAACAGAAATTTGCAATTAAATATTTGCATAAACGATGAAAACATTTTGAGTTACGTTGCAACAATGAAAAGTATTGTTGTAAACAATGCCAAAACATATTTTTAAAAATTTATTAAAATTCGAGAAAACATTGTACTGAAATTTAATTGATATCGTTGAATGGTGTTTGAACTTTCGGATGGTGTAAAGTGTTTGTTAATATTTTCAGATATTCAAGGAGAACTACGAGAATTTCGTCAATTTAATTAAATTAGATTTTAGAAGAGACTCCGGTGCACGTTCCACCCTTCAAAGTGTTTTGTTCCTAATCTCGTGGCTCTAAAGTCTAGGGCGGACACACACACACACACACACACACACACACACACACACACACACACACACACACACACACCTTTATTATTAGTAGCAATTTTGCAAAATCGATTTATGCTTTTTATTTCAAAGTTGTGTTGGTTGCGTAAGTCAAGTTTTATAACCTTTCAAATCACTCTTACTTAACTCGATACTCTGTTTCTTGTTCATAAAGATGAAGTTTTTCAATCGACTTTTCACTCACTTTCGGACATTTGAATTCATAATTTTATTTTTACCCTGCTAGTTTTTATCAGGAATTTTATTGATTCCAAATTTAAACTTTACATTAAAACCTAGTTTTGGCGCAGCTTATCCTAGTTGAGTTAAGTTCTAGCTTAAACTTGGCGCTTATTTTTCAGTCAGTTGAAATATCTGCATTTAGGAAATACTGGTAATTTGTTCGGCTGTTTAGGCATTTCTTTACGTTTTGTAGCGTAATCTACTCAAATTCGTCATTTTCACAATGCTTTCATTCTTAAATATTTTACTATGTTCCGTGCTATTCGCGAATTTGACCACATTCTTGGACAGTGTTACAAAAGTTTTCTGTTATACTGGGATTATATGTATCTCTCTTTGTTTCTTTGATGCCAAGTATTTTGTCAAAAACACACACCGCCCGGTTATTATATGTTATTGCAATTTTTTTATGTATGTACAATATTTCATCAATATTATCACAAAAAATATATACTGCTTACCAATAGATCAAAACTAACAAAGATATATGCATAGAAAATAGGTTCTCAGCAAACAATGGCTTGTGGAGGGAAAGATCATCATAAAGAAAGAAGGTCGTAGACAAAACAATGCTTGTGGAGGAAAAGATACATGCATAAAAGATGATTTCAACAAAACAATGTCAATTTGACTGGGAGAAAGATAGAATACAATAGAAGAAAGGATCTCAACAAAAATGCTTTGGAGGAAAAGATACATGCAGAAGAAGGTCTCAACAAACGTATCTTGTGGAGGGAAAAGATACATGCAAGAAGAAGGAATCCGTCAATACAATAATGCTTTGGAGGGAAAAGATACAGCACTGCAAGAAGAAAGGTCTGAAAAGGCAAACATCTTTTGGAGGGAAAAGATACGACTTCACTGAAAGAGTGTCTCAGCAAGACCATGGCTTTTGGAAGGAAGAATACATGATATGAGAAGGTCCTCAACAAACATGGCTTTGGAGGAGAAAAGATACATGCATATGAAGAAAAGGTCTCAACAAATACATGAACACTTTGGAGAAAAAGATCTCATAGCGAAGAAAGGTCCTCAACAAACAATGCTTTGGAGGGAAAAGATACATAAGATAACAAGCAAAAAGTTCCTAGGAGAACAATAGATTCTTCGAGGATCCAAGTAACTTTGGAAAAGATACATCAAATGAAGAAAGTCCTCAACAAATCAATGGCTTTTGGAGGGAAAGAACCATCGCATAGAAGAAGGTCTCAACGACATGGCGAGAAAATGCGCAGAGAAAACTACAGAATGGCTTGGAAGGAAAGATACATACATAGAAGAAAGGTCCAAGCAAACCAGTATGGCTGGAGGGAAAAAAGATACATCCGTATGAAGAAAAGGTCCTCAACAAATAGCTGTGACCGGAAGATGCATACATAGAGAGAAGTCGATCAGCAAACAATAGGAGCGCTGGGAGGAAAGATACATGAAGAAGCAAAGTCCCAAACAAATAATGTGCCCTGGGAGGAAAGATACATGCTCGAAGAAAGGTTCATAACAAACAATGACTTTGGAGAAAGATACTGAAGAAGAAAGGTTCTCAACTAAGAAAAGCTACTTTGGAGGAAAGAATACATACATAGAAGAAAGGTTGTACTAAACAAACAATGGCTTTGGAGGGAAAAGATCATGACCACACAAAGAAGAGGTCTCAACAAAAAATGGCTACGGAGGGAAAGATACATATACATGAAGAAAAGGTCTCTTCAACAAACAATCGATGGTTTGGAGGTAAAGATACATAGTAAGAAGAAGAGTCTCAACAAACAATGGCCTTTGGAGGGAAAGATAGGTACCATAAGAAAGAAAGTGTCCTCAATGTTAGTGGAAGGAAAGATACATGCATAGAAGAAAGGATTCTCAACAAACAAGTGGCATGGGGGGAAAAGATACGTAAAGAAGAAAGGGTCCTCATGAAAGAGATGGACTTGGAAGTGTAATGAAGAAAGATTTAGACACTGAGGAAAGACTAAGGGGTTCGTCACAAACAATGGCTTTGGAGGGAAAAGAACCAATACACATGAAGAAAGGTCCTAGCAAAATCAATGGCCTTTAGAGGTAAAAGATACATCATAGCAGAAGAAAGGTTCTCAACAAACAATGTACATCTTGTTTTTTTTTAGGCGTAAGATACATACATAGAAGAAGTCCTCAAACAACTGCCTTTGGAGGTAAAAGACATGTCTATAGAAGAAAGGTCCTCAACAGTAGCTTTGAAGGAAAGATAGCATCATAGAAGAAAGGTTCGTCAGTACAAACAATCTTTTGGAGGAAAAGATCGTATAAGAAGAAGGTCCTCAACAAAAATGGCTCGCTGAAGGAAAATACAGATACATAGATAGAAAGGTTCTCGCAAACAATGAGCTGGAGGAAAAGAAGGCCATACAAAGAAGAAAGGTCCTCAACAAATAATAGGCTTTTCAGGAGGAAAAGATACTACATAGAAGAAGGTCTCACAGGCAATGGCTTTGGAGAGGGATAGATACATGCATGAGAAAGGATCTCAGCATAACCATGTTTGGAGTGGTAAGACCTATGCATAGAAGGTCCTCAGACAAGAATGGCTCTGGAGGAAAGTAGCCATACCTGGAAGAAAGGTTCTCAACAAACAATGCCTTTGGAGGGAGAATATTCTATAGAATATAAGCACTTGGGAAGTTGCATAAGAAAGAAGGTCTCAACAAGAATGCCTGAGGAAAAGATACATGTATAGTAAGAAGAGGTCCTCAACAAACAATGGCTGGAGGAAAAGATCATGTATCAAGAAAAGGTCTCTCAAGCAGTTGGCTTTTGGAGGAAAAGATACATTACATGAAGAAAGGATTCATCAACAAAGAATGGCTTTTGGAGTTGAAAGATACATGCATAGCAGAAGAAGGATTCGATCAAGACAATAGGCTTCACTGGGAGGGAAAAGATACTTGAGAAAAGGCAAAGAAGGTTCTTGGAGGAGAAAGCAGCCATAGAAGAGTCTCACAAATAACGGCGCTGGAAGGAAAAGACATGCATAGAAGAAGGTTCTCAACAAACAATGGCTTTGGAGGAAGCGGTCACATGCAAAGAAAGAAAGGGTCCTCAGCAAATAATGGCTTTGGAGGGTAGATACATACATGAAGAAAAGTTCTCAGCAAACAATGGCTTTTTTTGGAGTAAGGAAAATACATGCATAGAAGAAAGGAGTTCTCAACAAAACAATGGCTTTTGGAGGTGAATACCATGCATAGAGAAGAAGGTCCTCAATAAAATAATGGCTTTTGAAGGAAAAGATACATGCATAAGAAGAAAGGTTCTCAACAAACAATGAAAGCTTTTGGAGAAAGATACATTTTTCAAGAAGAAGGTTCTCAGCAAGGAAGATAGGCTTTTGGAAAAATACATGCATAGAAGCCAAGGTTCTCAACAAACAATGGCTTTGGAGGGAAAATACATGCACAAAGAGAAAGAGTCCTCAACAAATGGCTTTGGAGGGTGAAGATACGTGCAAAGAAGAAAAGGTTTCAAGCAAAAGTGGCTTTTGGAAGGAAAAGATACATGCATAGAAGAAAGGTTCTCAGCAAACAATGGCTTTTGGAGGGAAAAGATACATGCAAAGAAGAAAGGTCCTCAGCAAATAATGGCTTTTGGAGGGTAAAGATACATACATAGAAGAAAGGTTCTCAGCAAACAATGGCTTTGGAGGGGTAGATACATACATAGAAGAAGGTTCTCAGCAAACAATGGCTTTTGGAGGGAAAATGGGTGACTAAAAGATGAAATGTGCACACTTATTCTTGTTCTATGGACGTATTATAATAGGTTTCAGGGCATTTTTTTATTGCAGATGAAATTTTAAATTGTGATTGGGAAGTATATAGCCCGTTAGTAGTCAAAGGGTTAAAATAGATTCTTCTGGCAAAACTTAACTTATCGAAAGAAAACTTTTGCTGCTCTGTTTTCGCTACTAATTTCAGGCCGTGGTGGCTAGTATTAGCCCAGTGGCGTAGGAGGCGGACCGCCCGTGCGTCACTTCGAAGACTGCAAAATCCAGTCGTATGGAAAACAATTTTATAACTAATTACTAAATCAATTATTGTGTACATAAAAAATTAAATAACATAATTAATTCGTATTTTTCGGACAGTTCCTTCGAATTATACATTTTTATCTTACAAAATAATAATAATTGTGCTTAAAAGTAAATTCTGTACAAATATATTTAGATTAAAAATTATTTAACTTAATAAGTTTGAGACGTTCTCGCATATTTATCCCTACTGTCCATTTCAGTTTTTATTAATACATAAATGTTGTTACTTTTCAGGATTAACAAGTTAGAAAAGTAAAATATGGAGCATTATTATGATTGATAATATTATTTGTGTAAAATATTTAGATAATACTTGCCACCTTTGGCAACCTGCTAGTTCACCAGGATTATAGCAGGCGAAAAATGCCAATAAAATATTTCATGCGGGTAACTGGTACCCTCAGCAAAATATTTTAAACTTTCAATTTTGATAAATGTAACTGCATTGTCTTAGCAGCCTTACACCTGTTGCATCATTGTTCACATATTGTGCACCAGTCAATTCTGTCTATCAGTCGTCTCACTTAAAACTTGACTTTAATCTGAAACGGGAAAATAGTTAAACCAACTAACCACTAACACTAAATCGAAACATTCTTATAAAATATATAAGAATAGAAAGTAAATCTTCGGCATCAAATTGTTTTTCAATTATTGTAATGCTGAATATGTTTCATAATTTTTAAATATCTGTCAAGAGACTTTTGTTTGGTGGTTCAATGAAATATTTTTTTAAACTGCAATAAGAAAAAAAAAAAAACTTGAAGCAAGAGCGATGATATATTTATATACATCCAACTATATTATAGAAAAAAAGAACGAATTATGGAAACATTGCAGAAATATAAAAAAGTTTCAGCATTGCTTAGTTTGAAGTTAAACCTTCTCTGTAATTACCACAAACTATATAAAAAAAAATCAAACATTTTATTAAACCAGTCTATAAAAAGAAAACTTCTCAATATGCAAAAGAGGCAAACCCCTTTTTATATTTTAACAAGGAAGAAAAACCCAGGACCGTATTTGGCCAACAATGAAAATGATTTAATCCCACACAACAATGCATAGGATGCTCTGTATTTGAGCGCCCTGGGTTAGAATAATTTGATGCCCCATCAGAACCGTAACTAAATTTGGTATATGACCCCAACGAAAATACCTACCTAATACAAAATAATTAAGAGAAAAAAAAACCTACATCTCTTTCATATTTTAACAAAGGAAGAAAAACCCAGGATAAAATATTTGTAGTAACAATGAAAATGATTTTAATCCCACTACAACAATACATAGGGTCTCTTTAATACATTTGAGTGCCCTGGGTTAGAATAATTTGATGCCCCATCAGAACCGTAACTAAGAATTTGAGAGCATATGACCCCAGCGAAAATACCTAAATAATAAAATTATTGAGAAAAAAACCCCGACCTCTCTTTCATATTTTTAACAAGGGAAGAAAATCTGGGATAAAATATTTGTGGTAACAATGAAAATGATTTTAATCCCACTACAACCAATCATAATTGTCTCTTAATACATTTGAGCGACCTGGGTTAGAATAATTTGATGCCATATCAGAACCGTAACTAAGAATTTGAGAGCATATGACCCCAGAGAAATACCTAGTAATAAGGTATTGAGGAAAAAAAACCCCCGACCTCTCTTTCATATTTTAACAAGGAAGAAAATCTAGGATAAAACTCTTGTAGTAACAATGAAAATGATTTTAATCCGCGCTACAATGTCATGGGGTCTCTTTAATACATTTGAAAGCGCCTGGGTTAGAACAATTTGATGCTATCAGAACCGTAACTAGAGTTTGAGAGCATATGACCCCAGCGAAAATACCTAAATAATAAAATTATTGAGAAAAAAAACCCCGACCTCTCTTTCATATTTTAACAAAGGAAGAAAAATCTAGGATAAAATATTTGTAGTAACAATGAAAATGATTTTAATCCCACTGCCAACAATGCACAGGGGTGGTGCTTAATACATTTGAGCGCCCTGGGTTAAATAATCTGATGTCCCCATCAGAACGTACACTAAGAATTTGAGAGCATATGACCAGGGGTAATGAGCCGGATTAGACCGGAACGGCGATTCTCTAACTCATGATGTTTTTTAGGTATATAGAAGTCAATGGATTTATCTTTTACATTTACATTACTAATTTAGTATAACTGGAGTAAACATACAATTTTAGAATTATTTTTAACATTTTCATGATGTTCATGCTTTTGAACTACAGTATCATTGATATTATGTTTGATCAAAAATAAAACAATAACGTTTAAAGTTGATGACAATTTGTTATTCTGAATATCAGGATTAAATAATATAAATTTCAAATGAAACATAATTTATTAGAGAGATCCCTACTGACACCCTCCATCACCTTGTACATTCCCCCTCAAAAAAAATGCCATCAGGCGTTCATCTGCCACTGCTAAATTTACGAAATCTACACCATTGCAAATGACGCGGCAGAAAATACTACCCTAATGAAATAATTGAGGGAAAAAAAATGCAAACCCTTAATTGACAGAATAAATATATATATATATTTGTAGAATTATTAAAATATTTAAAGAAAGAAATTAATTAGAAAAAAAAATCGTTTGATCATAAAAAATTAATTTAAAATATGTTTGGCTGTAAAGAAATTAAATTTAACTGACAAAAATTAATATCCGTTTGATGTAGAATTAAAACGTTTGCAACTTTTCTAAAGGGTTATAAAAATAATTGTAGCAAGATTATATTTGTCTTTTTCGCTGAGCGTTTCCTTAGCAACGGAAAAGAATGGATAGAATTGAAATGGAATTCGATAAGTCAAGTCCAGTGATGGCATTTGTATTACAGAGGATTATGTGTTTTGTTTAACATGTTTGTGCTTGGGAGACGTCAATAAACATATTATTTTTTCTAAGGAAGCACTCTACGATTCTATATTATTAATCATGAAATACATCACACCCTGTTCTTGATTAACGACCACTACAATTTGCAATCGGCATCATATCTTTTCAATCAGTGATTTACCTGAAAGCCAGCTTGAATGCAGGCAACTTATATTACACTCATAATTTGGATTTCTCACTGATCCTCTGTGTGATATTTTTTTTGAATGTAGTACGCATTTTATGTAATATTACGAAACGGTGGATGTCTAGTTAAAGCCCTAATAATATCTTTACTTTTTACGTATTTTTAAATTATGGTGAAATAAATTTTTATTTGTTAAAAATTCGAACCAAAGAGTGTAATATAGTAGACGTTTAGGCATCCTTTGGATCAATGGCGCTCCTAGGGTTATATCGAATTAGCCCGGGGATATATATATATAATATATTATATTTATTTATATATTAATTTTCATATTATAATTTTATAAATTAAATATTTTTTTTATTACTTCAATATATTATATCTATTATATTATATTATATATTTATTACATTCATTTATCTACTTCTACTTCTTCTGTCTATTCATTCTTTCATGTTGCGTCGCTATTCTCAGTTCGAAGTTCAATAAGTCAACAACAACATTCAAGTTTGAATATGGAATTACTAATATATAAGCGCAGATCTGTCTCTCACAATGATTCGGTAGACGCCTTCTGCGTCTCTCAACAATAAAATTGCTCTACAGCACTGCCAGGACGTTAAAGCAGCATTATTTCATTATTGAACACCGTAAATTTCACGTAATTTTAAATTTTAAAAAAAGTAATTGTCATTCAAATTTCAAGATTTAATAGTTCTAAAATGATGAAATAAAATTTGCTATCGTAATAGTATAAAATTTTGCCTCTTCATGATCAATAGTTCCCGAAATTTTTAATATAATGAATCATATATTTCAATATTTCCGTTTTTAATACAACGAAATTGTAGTGGTATATCAGCGCGTGATAGTTTTGGACCGCCACGATCATCTGATATTTGTCACCAATCGTGATGATATAAATGATAATATTTTTTTGGCAACGTTTGACAAGCGAAGATTGCTTTGCAAAAGCAAGTGTACATAATATAGAAAATAAAAAAATATTTTCTGTATAACATGTTTATTTTATTTGTTTCCAATCAATTTAAAATTTCTCTCATATATCTATTTAAACCGTCAATTTGACGAAATCTCTGCAAATGAAAACGGCAATTTCACCCAAGTCATACCACGTACGTTTGGATTTGCTCTAATTTAATATAGCATAATAATATGATCATTGGTCAAACAATAAGACTCAATATAATACTATATATATTAATATAACAAGGAAAGTCCATTATTATAATTCTTGAAAATACTGGATACATTCAGAATTAAACTGATCTATGATTTTTCTTTGAATCGATATAATCAAGTTCAAAATTTAAATTAGAACAAATTGACTAAATTTATGTACTGCGTGCTATTTCACAGTTTACATGTCCTACTATCAACAGTTAAAAAGAAATAAAAAACTGATTCTAGTACTGGAATGGTGTGTTATAAAAGGCAATCATATATGAGTTATATACAATTATATATAAGAGTGGAAATATTTATGAAAAATCACTAAAAATGCTTTTCAAAATTATTGAAAATAGAAAAAAATTGTGCAGCAATAATTGTTTTCTAGGAAAGATAATTTTTTGATCGTTGAGAGATGAACAAAATCTTTAGTTCCAAAATCATCACTGGGTGACTTCAAAAGAGAATGGGAATAATTTCAAAGATTTTATGTCAGAAAATGGACCAATTGTATTTATTCTTATAGCTGTTCGTGAAGTTATTGATAATTAAATTTTTTGTTGCTAGATCTTTGAAAATATTTGTGATAGTAACCAAATACAATCTGGATTATGATCAATATTAAGAAAATGGCTAATCAATTTGATAATCTCATTCACTGGAAAGAGTAAAATTAAGAAGGCAATTCTTGGACAGATTCCGCCATTTCTCAGTTTGAAGTTTTGAAGTCGTTCTGAAAATTGATTCATAACAACGAATGCTAATTTACTTAATATTTTTTATACAATTGGTTATATCCTTTGTATTTCCTTCGAACATTTTATTTCTCTAAATTATTTTATACTGAATTTTGACAACTCAGTTTATGAAATTTAAGAGTGCTTTTATCTCTTAAAGGTTTTTTATCACCTACAGCTAATATACTCTACTGTTGTAGCTGCAAAACAAACTACCGTCACCAGCTCTTCCAAAAGTATCGAAGACCTGACTTCAAATTATTGCCCATCAGATTTAAAACAGCTGCTGAAGTCGTCTCGCTCTTCTTGATTTACGAACAGAAATACAGGTAAACAGAAGAAGAATGGACTCACAACACTAAATATCCTCAATTATCAGCTCGTGAAACGGACGCTCTCTCTTCTCTGTTTTTTATCGCTCTTAAACGCCGACAGATGACATCCGGTGAAGAGTGACATTTTGGCGAGGAATTCTCTGCCCTTGGCGACACGAAATCTGACCGGCAAACCTGTTCCACGTTTTAAGTCCGAAAGAAAGTAAAGCAATCGAAAGTAAATCACCCCTTGTGCCGCAAGCCGTCCACTTTACGATCTCAGATTAACTCTTCCTTTCCGATTATGTCACCAGCAACCAGATACATAAACTGAAGGGAAAAACAACCCACAATAGGAGGTTTGTTATGACAGTAGTGACAAAAATAGCCGGAGTTATATTGAATGATTACAACGTGACCCACTATGCTAATTAATTAATTGGAGGACACAGCTAGTTAGTGTTTAAAAGGTTTGCGAAGAATATAGGATATTTAAGATGGCCGAAAGGATTGTGTCAAAGACATCGTGTATACTTTCCATCATCATTTTTATCCTGCTAGTTTTGAGTGTTGGTTTGTTAGTGGTTGTCCTGAAAGGCAAGCAGATCACCGATTACGATGACGTTCCTGAATGGGCTTTTACGCATCCTCCGAGCCCACACCAATCTGAACCAAAATCCCCAAACGATCAGCAAGATTCGGCAGATCACACTGAATTGGCGGCAGAGGGGCCATGGAAAAAAATCCGGTTGCCCAAGTATATCGTACCGAATCACTACGACTTGTTGTTGCATCCGAACTTGACGACAGATATTTTCGCCGGAACTGTCAATATAACCATCACTGTTACAAGAGAAACAAAATATTTTATGGTTCACGCTCATCTATTGACTATAAAAGAAGCTAAGGTGTATGATATCGAAGAAGATGCGGAACTCAAATTGGATGTTCAGTTTCCGTACCATCCTAATCAATATTATGTGCTGCAAACGGAGCGCCAGGTGAAACCGGGGAAATATAAGCTGCACTTTGACTTCAGTGGTAACTTGAATGGTTCTATTGTTGGTTTCTACAAGAGCAGGTACAAAAGCAGTAATAATGAAACAAGGTAAGATATTGTCTTTTTAAAAAATATTTTCTTTTGAAATTTCTTAGGTGAGAATTTTTCGCAATCAAAAATTTTTTCTGCAAATCCAAATCCAACCCTTCACTGCGGAGTGACACAATTTTGCAAAACAATCAATTGTGCCTTTTTATCAGTTCATTTTAAATCTTTCAGTTATTTAAATTATATTTTTAATATGAAGAAGAAAAGTTTTGATTTGCGGAATTTTTATTAAATAATTCATTTCAATTAAAAAATTAAATTTTAAAATGATTTTTCGTACAGTATTCATTACATATATTCATTTATATAGATTTACACAAATTTTTCGGAAAAATAAAAAA
>BGPR01011739.1:0-47391 GCA_013235015.1 Araneus ventricosus | reverse complement strand
AGCGTTGCTATCTTCCCCAAAACTTATTTTTATCTAATCCTTATTTTCATCTATGTGTGATGTTCTTCGAGCAAGAATCAAAGCAATTTGCTATTCTATTTTCAATTTTTATCGTCATGTGAATTTTTAATTTGTTTTCAGAAAAATTTCAAAATCTTACCCATTTTTTTTCTCTTCTTAAATATAAAAAGTTTGCTTAGTCGCTAATTCTCATAAAATCTTTTTTCTTAATTAAATCAGTTTTATATGAATAATTCTTCTAATGAGCCAACTTCGATTTATTTTTCTTTTATAATTCAACTTCGCTCTTCATTTTAAGCTTATTTCCCCCCCCCCTAACAAACACGATTATTGAATATTCTATTAATAAAATCCAAGAGCACTAAAAATGTCTTAGGTTTGAATAAGTTAACGAAATGAAACTTAGAAATCCGTTTTTAACTGTTTAGAGAATAACAAAACGTCAAACTTTTTTAAAGTTAGGTGGAAATTCGAATTATTTTCTCAAATTTAAAAGTGCTGGCATTATTCTTACAAACTCACTTTTTCCATGTTTTAATTCCTTTAACATTGATCAAATAAATTTAGCTTCAATATTATCTAGCAGCAAAGAACGTTTAATCTCTATTTTATCTATAAAGACTTTGCAACGGACGTTGAAAAGGTTACATTAAACCTCACAAATGCGTAGATTCATCACAAATTATTTTATCTTAAAAATTTAGAGATCATTCATCATGCTTACTTCTAAAATTGTATAAAACATTCCACTAATATAAAATTTTCACCTATTAACTAATTAAACATATCTTTCTTTCGATACTTAAAAAAATTTCGAATGATTTCTGCTTTTACGAACTTATTTTGGCTTTCTTCGTAATTTCTTATTTTTTTCAATCTTATTTTATTTCACAAACTATTTATTCAATTTCATTAATTATATATATTTTCTCTAACTAATTTTTCTTACATGATTGAAATTCACTTTTGATTTTTAAACACATTTCTTCCAATGATGAAAACGATCATAGAATATCCTATCAATAACATAGAAGAAAAATAAAAAATCTCTTAGGTTTGAATAAATTAATGAAACTCATGTTTCACATTTTAATTCCTTTTTACATTGATCAAATAAATAAATTAAGTCTCGACAATTTTAACCAGCAAAGAACTTTTTTCCACATGTGTGTTAATTCATGAAGACTGTGTGTGTGTATGTGATTTATTTCGAATAACGATAAAAGAGTTGCCACGTCTGTGTTTGCTTCTCTATGTCACAGATTATTTTATCTTTTGAGAATATTCCACATAGATAATTCTAATCATTGCTTGCTCTGTGTCAATCCTACATGAAACATAGCTAGCTTTGATTAATTTTTTAATATGTTTCAAATTCACTCTACTTTAGAAAATATTTTTTCAATGACGAATACAATTATTGACAAAATATAAAAAGTATTCATATTAAAAATCTCTCAGGTTTGTTTAAGTTTTTCTTGCACAGTGAAAAAGTCAAAAGTTTCAAAAGTTATTTTCAAAGTCCGAAAAAATAATTAATTCCTTATCTAATCCAAGAAGGGGTTGGTGTTGGGGGTCAAAATCCAAAAAAATTCCTTATCTCATCTTGGAAGGGGTTGGCGATCACAGACGGAAACATGAAAGTCGGGGTCAACTGAGGGCAAACTGTGCTCAAACTCCTAGTATTACCCTACTGGCGAATTATCACCTTATCATAATAAACAATTTTTGAATTTAAACTTTTTCGATAACTGCAATTGCTTAGAAGTTATGAGCTGAAAAGTGATTTTCTCTCCTTTCCCCCTAACTTAAAGTACTTTTTAACCAGTCGCTTCTACCCGCTTTCAATCTTGCAGCTCTAATCCTTATGAGAATAGAGGGCGAAATGCTCTTTTCCTTATTATTATTATTAGCAGAGATGTAATGCATAACGCTTCTGCCCGTGTTTTCTTGTGATCACGATAACTAGAGTAATTTTGATTAAATTTTAACCGGCGAGGGATATTTTGTAAGGACGGTGAAAATCTCGGCCGAGATCGTAGATGGGCTATCCAGCTCAAAGAGGTGGTGGAAATGGTGGGGGTTGAAAATTTCATTTCCCCATAATTCACTTGCGATTGAAGATAGAAAGAAAATTAAAATTAGATGAATTATTGCCTCATCATAGCAAACAACTTTTGCACTGAAACTTTTTTGATAGTTAAAATTTCTTAGAAGTTATGAGCTAAAAAGCCATTTTCAATCCCCTCCCCCCAAGTTATTATTTCCCTATAGCTCTTTTAGGACTAAAGATAGAAAAAATTTTCAATTATGCGAATTATCATCTTATCATAACGAACAACTTTTATAATGAAAGTTTTTTGACAGCTAGAATTACTTAGAACTTTTGAGCTGAAAAGTGATTTTTACCCCCCGTCCAACTTAGAGTGCTTTTTAACCTAAGCATGTGGCACCTTGTTCAGAAGCTCCCATCAGCCGCATTTACTTCCACTTTCTATACGGTAAACAAGCTGATGTACCCGGCTGTGCTCCGGATTGAAATGCTCTCATGTTTAATATTTTTAATGTAAAGACTACTATTGTATAAAAATTATAATACACAAATTCCTTTTCTGATCTGAAACGTTTTTAATTAAATTGAGAATATCAATTGAACCAGACAATTTTTAAAAACAGCCGATAGCTGATTTTCACCGTACATAATTGTTTTTTTATATAGGTACTTAAAATTTTGTTAAGAATTACTAATGTAAAAGAAAGGTTTAAAAAATATTTTGAAACAATTAAATTGAATAGTTAATTATTCACTAACTTAAAGCATGAAAATAAATCAAATAAATATTTGTTCCTGATTTAAATTGTTAATCGTCTACTTTTGAAATTTTCTTTTAACATTCGTCCAGAATTCTGTTAATGTTTTCTGTTACTGCTAATGTTCTTCGTATTATTTTTGTTCTTCAACGATATAATATAATAAAAAATATTATTACGAATTCTTTTTAAAAGTAATTTTGAAAAAAATATTAAAATGAGAGAAACAAATTGTATGGAAATGAAATTTTTGTCACTGAAAAGCTCATTTTTTAAAATTTAATATGGTATAAAAATAGTTTCATGAGATAAAATTTTCCAAAGATATCACTGAAAAATTCATTGCTTCATTTTTAATTAATTTAAATTTTAAATATCTTTTGTGCTATGAAAAGTTGAGAATGACCTTTCTCTTGTCTTAAATGAAAAGTGTGCAAAGTTTGGTTGAAACCTCCCCAGTGGTTTAGGAGGAAATGTGGAACATACATACATAGCCACAATGACTTTTATTTAAATTAAGATAAATCAAACTATTGCTGGCAATTACTATGAACCTTAAAGAAGATTTTAGTGAAAATTTCGTCACAATTAATGAAATATTTCATTTTAATTAAGTAAATAGTTTATTTTAAATAATCAAACAGTTAATTTTAATAGTTAATTTGATAATTAGTTAATTTGACAGATTACTTTAATTTGATATTTAACTGAACATGGCGGGACTATGATTTGTTTAATAAATCTATAATATAAAGCAGAAAATACATGTATCCGTCTGTCTGTCGGTCACAAGAACTCCTCCTAAACGGTGAAACGTAGCGACATGAAATTTGCACACGACATTCTAGAGCACATTTCTAGGTCAACGGTGCTATTTTCAACTTTCAGAGTTAATTAGTTCTTAAGATATTTAATTAAATAACGAAAATTAGTCGCTGTTAAGCCTAATGCTCAGACGTTTTTTGCCAATAACTTCTGAAATATTTATTACACAACAATTATTTTTGTGCCATTTTAAAGAGCAGAAAATTATCTTTTTAATGATATTAATTCCATTGCGATGAAGTGTTTTCTCTGAATTTATTGAGGTTTAAAAATATATTTTTAACGCAATTTCTAACAATGCTTTTTATTCTTATAGAAATAAATTCAAGCCAAATTACTGTTTCGCGCGCGGGCTTTTGCCAGTGTTAAAGTTAATATAATAAAATATTGTTTTCTTTGAGCATAAACAACAAAGAAGACTTTTTACTTCCGGTTTACGGTTGTCGTAGCATTGGCAGCTTTTAATACGGTTACACAGTGATCCAATGACGTTAGTGAATTATTCTCTCGATGTTTTGTTTAATTTTCACAAATTTTTAACTGATCCTAATGAGTGTGTGCTATGTCTTCAAGACTGTTTAGTCCGGTTCCTATCGTAGGAAGACGAAAAAGGAATGGGGAAAAAAGATATTCTAACGGTCTATCTGTCGCAAGAACTCCTCCTAAACGGAGAATAGACTTGACATGAAATTTCCACGTGCCATTATGGGGTCCGTTCTTAGATTAATTCTAATTTTTCAGACTTTAAAAAGTTTCTTCCTAAGATTTTAAATTAAATAACGAAAACTAAGCCAATTATCGGCGTTTTATCTCAGTTTTTTGCCAATAATTTCAGAAAAATATATTGCACGTAGATTATTTACATACCATCCCAAAGAGCAGAAAATTATCCTTTTAATGATTTCAATTTAAATGTCACGAGTTTTTTCCCTTAATTTAATAAACATTTCAAATTTATTTCATACGCAATTTGTAGCAATGCTTTCTGTTATTGTAATTAAATTCAAACCATTGATCGTTTTATCAAATCCTTCATTCCGGTATTTTCACCATAGTGAAAGTTATGATAAAAATATTGTTTGAATGTTAACAGAAAGGCAGAAATTTTATTTAGCTTTTATTTCATAGCATATACCTATTTCAATATGTTTGCACCACAACACAATGATGTTAATTACTCTCTTTCCGCTATGCTCCATTTAATTTTATGAATTTTTAATGATCATAATGAGTGTGTAAAATCTCTCAAGATTGTTGAGCCCACTTTCTACAGTTGGGAGAGGTCCTAAGGAGAAAAAGAAAGAACACTATGCGTTTTTTTCCGGTCAGCGACAAAAACACTAAAGACAAGAGAATTGTACTCCGGATAATGGCAAAAAATACAAGAGATGAAAGAGTTTCTGCTGTTGACGTAGCAATGATGGGAAGGGGAAAATGGAGTACGAAGGACTACGAGATTCTTGAAAATATTTTTATCCCGAGCAACGCCGGGCATATCAGCTAGTTTAATATAAAATAGCCAAAAAAGATAGATATTTAAATAAGAGTTCCTTTTTCCTTATTGATATTGAAAAATATCTCATTAACTTTAAAGCTGTTTCGGGGTTTTCTGCCTGAGTATTTGCTTTTAATTGTCGATGGAGATTTAAATTTACTGTTCAAAATGGCTGCATTCATATCCTATGCTTTAAACACACGTATTAAATTTGCCACTTCCAATGTTTAGTAATTTTTATTCTCTTACGTGTTAAGAATTAAGTGACTATTATCCCTGTGACCAGGGAGTTCTCTAAATGAATCCATTCTTAGTAGCGTTTAAATGTTTCAAGTCATGCGATTTTAGCATATGACTAGTAAGGTTCGCACAATTACATGGTAACCTAGATAAAAAAATTAATACAGTAGAACCTCGATTATCCCACCCTCGTTTAACCGGAACTCTCCGTTAACCGACGTCGGTTTCCTGCCTTTTTGTCAGCGTCTATTAGCCGAAACTCTTTTAAACGACACTTTCTGTTAACCAAAATGCATTTTTTAAAGCTTTTTTTTTTACTTTCACATTCCTTGTGTATGCAGGCGTTCTTTCCGAACTAAGAGTACAGATAAATATCTTGGCTCCCCTGCTTTCTTAGAATTCTTTTGAAATTAGCACTCCCGCCATCCGCTGTTCTAAACAAAAACACTTCCCATTTCGAAATTCGGAATGCCGTATTGCCAAGTGCCACAGCAATCGAATGCTATTTCATGTGATTCCTCTGAACTAATGCTTTTAAGAAAACTTCCTGACAGAGCTGCCTGACATAGGATGAAGCCAGATGAAGCTTCCATTTAAATCATTGTAAGTTTTTTGTTTGAAAATAAATTTTCACGCGTAATTTGAATTTATATATTTATTTAGCAGTTTAAATAGTGATAATAGGAATTCGATAACGATGTTACATATTAAACTAGATGATTATTGAAAAATTCTCTTTTTTCCGGAAATTTCGATTCTCCGATGTAGGTTCGGTCCCAATTACGTCGGATAATCGAGGTATTTAAATCTAGAGTCTTTCTTCATTCGTATCAAGTGTCAATTTCTTCTTATTTTTTGAGATAGGCTGGCTAAATGTTATCTAGGGGATATTTGCACTTCTGGGATGTTTATTTCTTTACGACTCCTACCAGTTGAATGATTATGTGTTGGGATATTTAAAAAAATGAGCAATGTACTGACCAATAATTCTAGCATAATCTTTTGAGTAGAATGATAAAACCTCGATAGAGTAAAAAATTAAATGTCATGAAAACAGAATCAAGACGTAAATATTGCAATGTGTGGAAACAATAAAGTCATTGGCTATGTCCGTATTGATCACTATGTATTATTTCATTACTTTTGTAACATTAAAGTAAAGGAATCTACCCTCGCCTTAAAGCTGGCCGAAAGAGATTTTTGATATTGTCTTCGCAGAACACTTCAACACGAAAGGGGTCAAGAATGCTGGCGAGATAACATTCGCCAAGTCAGTAAAATAGCGCCAAGTTTACCAAGGTTGTGCTCCGATACACGATATGGCGAGTATTTTTGCATCATAGTAAGATAAAGGAAACAGAATATGCGATTTGAAAGTCTTTTTTTCAACCAACTGAAACCAAAATTGGATAAGGGTCAACAATTAAGGACATCTCGTGAAAAATTAACCTGAATTGATAAATTTAATTTTTCATGAAGATAGAGATCCACACAAATGACGATGGAGACAGTTTAATTTTTAACTTGACATTTATTACAGCACAACATGGATACCCCTCGTAACCATAACACAAGATAGATAACAATAAAAAGAACAATACTTCACATATCACATAACAGGTCGTGACACATTCACATCTTCTCCGGAAAGAGGAAGTAAAAGCCAGAGAGAGACAGAGAGAACCAACGAGTGACAGCGAGCCAGCAACAGAGAGAGCGAAATCTAGCATCGCACCTTTATATATGTGTGGCGATTAAGAAATTTACATCTTCAAAGACATGCTGATTGGGGTCAATCAGTGACTAACTGATATTTGGAAGCATAATACCTTCTGATCGTTCAGAGAAGTTGTGTTAGAATGAGCGCCGAACACTGTCAGAAAAAAAGCTTTGTCTGCTTGAGCCACCTGTTCTGGTGTTGAGAGGAAATTAAGGAGCCTTGTATTTTGTTGTCTAACCTTGATGAACTTAATTTCGCCGATGTGGTGTCGCATCCGGAGAAAGAATGGAGGGATAAGATTAGATCGTTCAGATCATTTGCGTTTTGAATTTATTTTGAGGAAAATGCATTGGTTTCCATCTTGTCACCGCCTGTTTTCACAAAAAGGATGTTTTTATCCTGCGGAGCCAAGGCCAGGAGCACGACAATACTAGGAACATCTTCCCTTATGATCACGACTGTCCTGAAATAATGATTTTTTTTAAAGCTGCGCTGACAATGACAGTACCAGCATCACCATAACTTAGATAAAGTCCTACTCCAGCTTCTTTGAAGTGATTGGAAATCATTTCTATCAGTCTAGTTTTGTTATGAGAATTGGGCAAAAAATATCTGTTGCTTTACTGCGACTACCATGTTTCCCTCAAATCACACAGTTTTTCAATCTTGAGTGTCGATCATGTTCCGCAAGTTTCAGCCCATATCAGGCGGACAAATTTTCTGTCGTACAGAACCGTCGAACTGAAAGTACTTCGCCATTCATTTCAGAGGTATAAAACCTTTTTCTGACAGCAAAAACTCATGCGTTCTGACGGAACATTGTTCCGTATGATATGGAATAAGCATCAAAGTCAACTGTGCAATTGTTACTATCATGTACTTTTTGATATAATTGGCATAGGCAGTGAGTGCCCTTTGATGTGTTTGATCCCCATTTCATCCGAAGTAGAGGGAAACCACAACAACAGTGTAGTTGCGGAGATTAGAATTCACGTCAGTGCTTGAAGCAGCGATGAATGCATTGCTGATTTTTTACTTTCCCGCATTCCTATTTCGTCGAAACGTAGATCATATCGGAAACAATCTACCAAGTCTGACTCATTCTTTTTTGACTGTAGCGATTCTTTCAACCAGCGGGAGGAGTCTCCCCTAAACTTCTCTTATACTTTCTAACAAAGGTGTCCTCCCCGACTAAAAAGTGCGAAGAGTGTGCAGAACGCTAGGGTCAAGAATGCATGCGAGATGAAATTCGCCAAGTCAGTAAAATAGCGCCAAATTTACGAAGGTCGGGCGCCGATACACGATATGGCGCGTATTCTTGAGTCAAAGTAAGATAAAGAAAAAGGAATATGCAATTTGAACGCCTTTTTTTCAACCGATTAAAACCAAATTGGACAAGGGTCAACAATTAAGGTTAGAAGACCATACATGAATTTTATTTATATTAGTCTTTGTGTTAATAAGTTATCGTGTACAAAAGTAGGCGATTATACAGACCGACAGACAGTTCACCCTTTCAACGGATTGGTCCAAAATTTGATAAGGACCTACATTCTTGATGATAAAACTCTGTACAAATTTTATCTCTCTAGCTATTTAAGGTTTTAAGTTATCGTGTTCACATGAACACAGACAGACAGACTTCCTGAGGACGGTTGTTGTCCAAAATTTCCTAGAAATCTACAAATTAGATGTAAAAATCACATACCAAAATTTCACCGCTCTAGCTTTAATAGTTTTTGAGTTATCGTTTTCAAAGGCACACAGACAGACATGATTCTACAATTGTGTTTTTCGGACTCCGGGAGGTTTAAAACGTGGAGATACCTCAAAATCTCGAGTTCGAATTTTTTGACGTTTATAATACTTTCTCTCTGTATATGCGAGAAAGCAAAAATCGCTTTTAGATCAATTATAGTCTTTTAGCTGTGGGATTTCACAGCTGTTTTCACTAAAGCTAAGGAAAGTATTTTTATGCGTCTGAAGTCGTTTTCAACCATTTTTTCATGCAGGGATTTCCTTCTTGAAGAGCTTCGTAACAGTGACTAGTGATAGAATGTCTGAATTTGCCGTAAATGGTGGATAATTGTTTAACCATCAGCTCCTTTTGGATCTTATGCACGTCTGAGATATCTCATATTGTCCGGTAGTGTTGAAAGTTCGTAAGTTGATCATTGAAAACGTAAAATTTTGAAATTTCAGATGGTGTGAAAATGATTATCGAGGTATAATAGTTTCGGAATTTACCAAGAAAAAACATCAAAATTTCGCTTGATTTTTAATTCATTCAAATTCAAATTAGAATTTCAACACATTCTCGCCCTCCAAAGTATGTTTGTGCCAAATTTGGTAACTCTAGGTCCAACTGTCTGCCCTGTAGAGCGCCAACATGCACACACAGATATTCTCCTTTATTATTAGTAGAGGTGTTTCGATTCTCTTTATTTTAATGTCATATAAATAAAAAGCTAGTTGGTTACAAAAATTTGTTGAATATGTGCATACTATCTTAATGCGGAAAATCCAAATTTCAAAAATGATTGTCAGCATAATAGATTGCTAGTGACATATTGTTTCAGTTGTCGTGTCACTCTTTCAAGTTTTACTTAAAATTAATCTATTTACCTAAATAATAATAATTCTTTTCATTCTCAGAGTTATTTATTTAATGTATATGATGTGTAAGTTAATTTAACATAACATTGCACTGCAGAACTTTACTGTAAAAAGCCGTGTGCTTACTACATTCTTTGTTCGAATCCTGGTTTTAAGAAACTGCACTTTAGTTACCGTCCCTTTCAAAATTGTAATTTGTTCCTTTCCCTCTTCGTGGAAATTTTATTCCTGGATAGGCATTGTGCTTTTAAGAAAGCATCTGGTTCGAACTCATAGAATTTATTTCCCATGGGGGGTTTATTGCCCTGTTTTTCTGTGAGAAAGTCACAGCTGCGGGAAAGGGGTCCAGAGAAATCCTTTTTCCCACAGTTGAAGAATTTTGGTCAGTGGCAAAGAATGTCCAGCTGTTTCCTGTTTTGACTCACTAATTAGCAATTTCGAGCCATTTTAAATCTTTGAGTATTGTTCGTTTGCAGGGCTTGGCTCTTCTTTGGTAGCATTATGGGTTGAGGGTCCAGTTGCCCCCTGGGGTGTTTTCTTCCTGCCAGCTGGGCGAGAGAGAGAAGATGCCATTAAGAAAGTTGGGGTCAAAAATCAAATTGATTCGCTCTGGGAGTTCTTACGTAGAAGTAGGTTTCACCCTTGTTGACCAATTGTGATCACGTTTTTCATTGGGGGTGGGGTCGCTAAATTTGTTTTTTGGCTTGGCGACATAATGAATCAATAGTTTAAAGTGGAATTGGCGACAAGTTTAAAAGGGTTTACAGTAGAATAAAAAATTCTGGTAAGACGCAATTGGGTTAGTGTATAGTTTTTTTTGGCGGTAGTCTTCCCGCCAAGTTTTTGTATAAGTAGATTTTTTTGGGGGGAGGGGGATCAGAGAGACGAGAGAGGAATTGGAGTTTTGGAAAATTTTTCGGAAGGCAAGTGTCGGAGAGAATTAGCCGAGAGAAAAAGCGGCATGATTATGCAGATGTGGAAAAGGACAAGATCTTGATTCTGACCAATTGGCAACAATAGAAAGCCTGAGCGCGGTAAAAAGGATCTCGGATGATGTGAACGCTTGACTGCTTTTGTATTTTGGGGTGCCCAGTATTTTTCTTCATGTTTTCCCATTTTGGCGTGCTTGCGTGTGAATGATGGCTGGACTCGTTTGGCGTTACGTGCTGAGATTTTTGGAGAACATTTTCATTACTTACAAAAAAAAACGAAAAATTTAAAAGATGCAGTTAATATCAAGCAAAAAGCCTGTTATTAGATCCTGACACAGCATGCGCGTGGTACGCCTAAACGTAAAAAAGTAAACGCTAGATTGATTCTTATATTGAGAACACATTGAGTTCTGAACAACATCATTTAGAGAGTAGACGATGAAGGTAAACTTGAGTCAGCGCACTTCCTGCCATTGAATTGAGCCGTGTCTGGCGCACTATCTTAGTGCATTCTGCGATGTTTTTTGGGCCACTAGATACAGCCTCGACAAAATACAAAATGACCATCAGGAGATGTCCTTACCGACATGTTGTTCAGCGTCAAATCGAACATTCCGTCCCTGTGATGTTTTTGGGCTACTAGATATGGTCTCGACAAAATACAAAATGATCATCAGGAGATGTCCATTCCAACTTGTTTGCCTAGCTACCTCAGAGTGTGTCCTAACCCCCTGCAAATGATAAGTACAATTTTGTGATATTTATTTATATGCTCAAGTTTATAGTAAGGGATAAATTTTCGTGATTCATTGTTATTTGGTTAAATTCAATTTTTTTGAGTTTTAAAAATTGGGATAAGTGGTATTACTTTGTTGAAAATACTTGGAATTAACCTTAAAATTTAAAAGTGTTTCTTTCTTGGGACCAGGGTTATCATGGTGTTGAAAATTTGAAAATAGTGAAATTTTCTTAGAAATTCTAGTTAATCAGTAGTTGGATTTATAAGAACAAATTATAAATTCTTTGATATCTGAAAATAGTCAGTAGATGGATTTATATGATTAATTGTAATACTTTGATATCTTGGTTTAATTGCAATGTTTTAATTGTTGTATACATTTAAAGGGTCTTAATTGATAGATTGACTTTAAAGGTCATCGCTACTCTTAGGTGCTTAAAAAAAATTAAATTTTAAATTAAAAAGGGATATGATAAAAATATTTTTTCAGCTAAAGATACAGGGTGTCTTAGATATCTGAAATAAGATTGCTAAATGCTGGTAAATCTCTAAATTTCATGTTTTGATTGTTATTTTGTGTGCAGCTAGTAAATTTGAGATGGATTCTATTTAATTGCATCTTACATAAGTGCCTGTGTTGAGAGTATCTAACATGATGATTTACATTACAAATGGTAAATTTGAAATATTTGATATGTATAGGTAAAATAGATGGCATGACAACCTTTTAAATTTGAATGTTGATTATCTCACAACTAGCTAAGTTGCTGAAGTGTATTTGATGATTTTTTTTATATATGTGTTTATTTTAATGAGGTGGCGCCCCTTTTGAAATTTTGAAATTTTTTCTGAACACGTTTCTTACGCATATCCAAGAGCCATTCATGAAGGCATTGTTTGAAATTACATGTATAATTCAATTTGATTTATTAAACGTTAGCCTTACAAAATCCCAAATCTTGTGTCTGTCAATTTCTTTGTGCATTACTGAGAAAATCACTGTGTGTTCATGAATCTGGTAGAAGTTAAAAATTTTGAACCATGGGTATTCTTTAAAAAAAATCACAACGCATTGTACTAGGAAAGAAAGGGATTAAATTTGAAATTCTTTATGTTTTTTTTCAAAAGTCTTTGCTATAAAATGACTACCAAATGAGAACAAACATCACACCACAGTTACCGCAAGTAAAAAAGAAAGTCTTCAGAATATTGCCGTGAAGTAAAATTTTTAATTGAAAGAAACCAAAGTTTCGAATAAACTACATTTTGTCTGGATTATCCGGACTTCATTATTTATTGATATAATCTGCCGAAAGCTGCAACTGTCTCAAATAGTTTTATTTTATGTTGATCATTAATATCTTAAAATTTCGAATTTCTGTAAAAATATGACACTATTTGAAAGATGAACTAAAATGGTTCACGTTTCAGGATCTGCTAGAGATTTTGCATCATAATTTATATTTTCTCGACATATGTGAGGTGTGACTCTTGAGTTAAAACAACCGGGTTTTTATGAGGAATAACAGGCTATTACCGTAATAACCGGATTTTGATAACACACACACACAACTTTTTTTTACACCGATTTAAACGAAAATTGGAGACAATTATACAATTGGGGTTACAAGACTACATACGAAATATCATTTACCTAAGTAATTTTGTTAGGGAGTTATGGCGTTCAAAAGTATGCGATTATACAGAACGACAGACCCTTTTTACGGATTTGGCCCAAAATATTATACGTACCTACATTCCTGATGATAAATTTGTGCAGCAAATTTTATACATCTAGCTATTTCAGTTTTTGAGTTACAGAGTTCACATGAACGCGGACAGACAGACTTATCTTAAACTGATTTCGTCCAAAATTTGATATAAAACTACAAATTATGTTTAAAGACCACATACCAAATTGTATCCCCGTATCTCTAATAGTTTTCGAGTTATCGTGTTCACAGTCACACAGACAGACATAATTCCAAAATTGTGTTTTTCGAACTCGGGGAGGTCTAAAACGTGGAGATTCGTCAGAATCTCGAGTTCGAATATTTTGACGATTAAAATACTTGCTCTTTGTATACTTCGTATGCGAGAAAGTAAAAATGAATTATAGAAAATATTAGAGGTTAAAGAGTAGAAAATAAATTTCTTCAAAAATAAAGGAGTTGAAAGCAAAACCGTAAAAGCGTACACAATACAAAGGAAAAATTTAAGTTACGAAGAATATCACGAGAAAATTACTAAACATTCATTAATCGCATATACGATATACTTTAATTTTTAAAATTCAATTCATTTATTGCTTCTATTAGCGCCTCACAATTACACGGTTTTGTTTCGATCCCTATCTGAATATTTAAGATGATTGGCAAAACCAAAGGACCAGCCCTAACCTCTGGTCGATTTCGATAATTTTTATTTGATATGGAAGTTTGTGACCTCTAGGTACGTCAATAAGGGTCACCTCATCCTCCCCTACCCTTTCAAAAGAAGTCGAAAAATAAAACTTTGGCAGAGTCACTCAGCCATTACAATTCGCCAATTTATTTCGACAAGTGTCAAGCATAACCACGGGCTATTAATATTATGGGCGAGCAGCTGGTCGCCGAAGGCGGCTGGTTTTTAATAGAAAAAATGTGCCCTGTTAAGTACAGTAAGAACAGATTTTTTAAAAAAACTATTTTGCCATTCGTTTCTGTAAATTTCATCGGGAGCAATCCTAAAGTAAATAAGTATTTGCTTAGTAAGTTGCAATAAACTATTGCATTTTATTAACAGGTTCCTTTTTCCAGTTTCAATCTTGTTATTGTTTCAATAACCAGATAATAGTAAGAATAATTTCCCGACACTTCCGTAATTCAACATATTAATGGTTACAATATAATAAAAAGACTGACCAGCGCTGAATGAACTCGTCCTCTGTTTAGTTTGGTTAGTTTTATGGTTAGTTGGGTTAGTTAACGGGCGCGCCACAGCCATGATGCATCCGAATACATTATGAGCGATCAAAACGACTATCTCGACCAGCTTTGGAGGTGGCTGATAAAAACGAAAATGAAATTTAACACGAACAAGTATCAGTCAGTCTACTTTATGAGGCGCAGAAATATGCCAGCCGCCCCAAAACTTTACAGAAGGTAATTTGAATGGAAAGCAAAAACCAAATACTGCGTATTGTTTCACCCTTCATAAAGGATTAACTTATGAAATCCACATCTGCAAGGTAAGAGGAAAAGTCAAAGCAGTCAAAACAAACCTGTGCCGCATACCAGGTAAAAATAACAAATTCTCTCTGAGTAATAAACTCCATAAGACCATAATGGGCCGAATTATGATCACGGTTCACCTGTGTGGGGAGAAGCGACCCAAACTCGCATAAATAAATTGGAAATGGCTCAAAATAAAAATGCCCGGAAAATCTCTAAAGCACCCTAGTATGTCCGAAATAAGGAAATCCCCAAAAGACTTAATTTGACTAAAATAGTAGAGTGCTTCAAAAAGAATTGTGAAATAGCTTTTCCATTAAGATAGACAGCTATAGCAACACAGCACTTGCAGAAGCACCCCGGTACGACGCGCGTTTCCCTGAGCGCTCCTCCTTTCGGATTGAGATTCAGGTAAGAAAAGTAAACAATCAAACCAAAACCAACCAATAAGTTGAGGAGTCGAGTACAAGGACCACCCGAGTACGAATGGCTATGAAACTGTATCCATGCAACCATCGGAGAGGGTGCTGACCGTCCCTTTCAGGACTTTTGTGCGAAAGTCAATTCAACCCCCGACTTTAGATAGCATTCGTGGTCCGAAGTTC
Organism: Araneus ventricosus; assembly: GCA_013235015.1. Classification (NCBI taxonomy): domain Eukaryota; kingdom Metazoa; phylum Arthropoda; class Arachnida; order Araneae; family Araneidae; genus Araneus; species Araneus ventricosus. The sequence continues at coordinate 32,175 of BGPR01011739.1, read as the reverse complement.
CTATAATAGTGTTTGTTCCATGCACTTGACATAGTGTTCCATTTCGCTTTAACGTTATTTTATATCGCCCTGTGTAAAATGAAAATGTCAGGTTCTCTAACTGAGGTACTTTTTTTTTCTTTTCCAACCGCTCTCGAAATAAAATGTCTATTTTTTGAAATACTAAACGGTATTAACACAGATCTGTGAGGTATTGTGGTTGTTTCTGAAAAGAAAGCAGTTTTCAGTTGTTCTTTCTAACTTTCCTTGCTGGAGACAAAACGGGTTTGTTCTTTTTGTCCTCAGAAATTTTTTTTACAGTAAAATGCTTTTAGACAACACTATCGTGGATGCGTAACGTGCTGCGCCAAATACTTCAGCTTGTTTCCCTTCTCATCCGGCAACAATCTGCATCAGTGTTTCCCTTTCGAAAGATTTCTCATGAATGCACAGAAGATATTTGCTATTAGGCATAAAACCTTCCTCATGGAGGAAAGAGAGCGTTTGTTAGACTTATTTCTAAAATTCCAAACTACGACATCACTGATAATAGAAATCGAAAAAGACCACGTTTTACCCTCAACTTGAATGACCTCTAGCAATTCCCGAGTATTTTCACTCGCCGCGATTCCCTTTTCTGCCTCCCCAGACTTTTCTTTTTTATTTTATTTTATTAATCTCTTAACTATCAAAATTTTTGATATATTTTTATTGGTAAATCCTTAATTTTACTCTTGTATTTTTCCCTTCTTCTTATTAATTAATAATTTTATTGCATCGAAATTCTTAAATTATTCTTTGAATTATTTAATTTTTTGGCACATGCATTTACAATTACGTTTATTTTCCATTTTGACTCAAGCCATATCTGTTGGATTTATGGGTAGTGGCCCCAATGAACCATAAGACTATTTTATCAATTGCTTTTCCGAAAGAAAAGAAATGTAGAAAACTTTCGATAGTTCATCCACAATGCATATAATGGCAATTTGCATGACTACAAGCTTTCTGTTCTTTCCGATGAATATATCATTCAATCGACAGAGGTTTCCTTGTGTGTCCATTACAAAAGGAAGTTAAGCAATCACCTTCCATAAATACCGTAAAGGGGGTTAACCCCCTGGGGGTTTGGATATCTGCTCTTGTATAACCCCAGTGAAGCTTCTAGATCGGAGATTAATATAATGAATCATTCACTGTAAAAAATTCCGGAAACTTTTAAGGTAAAAATTACTGTAAAATGGAGAATTTACAGTGCTGCGCAGCTTTCGCAGTACATTTTACCGGAAAAGTCGACTACACTAGCGCCGCTGCGGCCAGTTCAGTAAAAAGTCGACCTTGATTCAATGCGCTGGAACGGTGAACTGTCATTTGTCATTCCACATTGCCTGCTTGCTGAATTGAAATAGGAAGATGAAAATACATGGTAAGTTCTTGTGTTTTTATACATTCTGTATTAATTTGTTTAATTTTGTGTACTATATTATTTATTTTATCAATTACCCTATTAAGGGTGATTTTTAAACGAAGGAACTTGATTTAACATTGTTTGAATCTCATATTAGGCTTCGTGTTTCATTATTATATAACTTTTTTTGTTCTTTTCGTTTAATATTTTGTTTTTGCCTGCATTATTATATTCTACAGCTTTTTTAGGGAAAAATATATTTATTATTTACAAAGTATCGAAAGTAATTTATAACAAGATATGAAATTTTATAATTAAAAGTTTAATGTTTTCAAACGAAATAATAAAATATATTGTTAAGTTGATTATTCCATCATAAAAGTTATTCCATTATTATTTCATATTATTATTTCCATTTATAAATGAAAATTTTTTCTTGGTATATCTTTAGGAACATTGTTTTGAGAATGAACTTATTTAACATTTAAATTTTCAAATAGTCTGACTGTATTCAGAATTCAAATGCTTTGTTTACATTTAGCAACTTTACTTTATTGAACTTTTTTTTCTATTGTAAGCTTTAAATATGGAAAATTCTTTATATAAAATATCTGACACTAAGAATGTTTTTGAATACAAGTTTTAATGTTTTTGAGTTACTAAATAATTTGTTCAGATTATATATATATATATAATCTGACCGTATCTATATATATATATATATATGTATATATATTATTTGCTATATATATATATAGCAAATTTTATTGGCTTTCTGCTAGTTATAAAATTTTTTCTGAAGAATATTTTAGATGTCGAGTTATGAATTATTAAATAAATTAACCCAATTTGCACCAGTTTTGGCCACACTAATATTATATTTTTAACAGACACTTTAATGAATTTTAAGTAAAAATAAATAATTTTTAAGCAATTTATATTTTAGTACATTTTCTGTTATATGAAATGTGATTTTTTTTGATGAATTTATAAAGATATGTAATAAAATTTACATAAGCTGATTTTAGCTGTAGATTTCAGTTTTAAAAAAAACAGGAATGCAGAAAACAATAATTTAATTTGGTTGATAAAATACAAACTATAAGTTAATTTGGTTGATAATATACAAACTATATATACTCGCATAATTTTTTTTGATAAAATATGAAACAAAAAATGGGGAGATGAATAAACTTACATTGCAAAAGCATATATTTTTAAAAAATATTACAAATCAAGAATTTGCATTATTATATTCACTAACAATATCCACAAATATGTATTTTTATAATTTTTAATTGCAGCATTAATCAAATTCATGAGAATCATTTTTAAAATTAGAGCAATCCATGCATATAAAAGAATATTCCTCATCACTTGAGTCAGGTTCCTCAAGTTGAAATTTTCTAACATAAATGTGAGGTAAACATTCAAAACGGAGATGTTTCTGTCATTCCATTTTGAATGGTCTTAACTACATTACCAACTTTAGATGGTGAGTAGCAAAATTTTTTTTATGAAAATGCTACCTGCCTTCTTATTTTTAATTGGTGCCATTACTATGTAAAATGAAAACAAAGTTATATTAGTTGCTTTTCATTTTAGAAACAAAACTAAATCAGTTGCTTTTATTTTAGAAATAAAATTAAGTTAGTTGCTTTTATTTTAGAAACAAAACTAAATTAGTTGATTTTATTTCATCCAGATATTCTTAAATTTATGTAATGACTCAAAATACAATAATGAAGTTATGTGGCCGAAACTGGAACATGTAGTGTTCCACTTTTGGCCACCTGCACTTTACTTTACTTAAATTACTTTACTTTAAATTTACTATATGTGCCAGTTTTGGCTACCACCCATTTAATCTTAAAAATAATTAATTTTGATATGAAATCAGAATAAAAAGAAAGTTTACCTCACAAATCCTAAGGGTAATCACTTTTAGAATAATCAGTTAATTCTAAGAGCCTGATGATAAAAAACTGTAAAACCTTGTTCCTTAACAAAAACCTTAACAGTTGTGAGTATACAATACATGATCATGCATTTAATTTTTTTACAAGTCGCATGTTTGAGAAAAATGAACCAATCAGAGTGAAAATAGTAAAATAAGGATTGTTTAAAGTATTGGAATGCTTCTTATTAGTTAATTTGAAATTACTGGTTAATTATTGGAAAAACAAATCCAATGTGGTCAAAACTGGAGCATCTACCCTATATGTTCTTATTCAAACTGGTCCATAAAGATATTCATATTTTTAATGCTGGTTATTAAATGAAAGAAAAAATATTGTAACTTTTTGCTAATAATTTTAGCATGTTTCTTTAATTTCCCCATACATTGTTAAAACTTTTTTAAAATTATTTATTGTTTTAATCTATATATTTAAATTACTTATCAACTATCTTAGAATGGTGCGAGTTCCTATTAAGGAATTTTTGTTGATGCCTTTAATGTGTATATGATGCCTCAAATAAAGCATAAAATGTAACTATCTTGCATCCATTTGATTTTTTATTGTTTATTTTACAGACTGGAACACTTCACAAATGTTTACTTGTGAAAAATTTAGTATAACGTTAAATACACTGAAAGATTATGTAGATCATTTTTTTCTATATAGCAATGAAATCAAATTTGAAAAATTGAAAATAATTTGGGATCTCATACTATTGGTGTATTTTCTGAAAGTTTTATAGTAGAAAATTTCTGTAAATATTGTGACATAACAAAGAATATGTTCATACAAAAAGCATATTGCAAAGGTGATTTCAGAACACCTGAAAGTTATCACTTAATTGTGGAACATAAACGTGATAATGTTATTGTTGATGGTATAAAATGCAAAAGCATTTTTAATGATTTGAAATATTTTCACGTTTGCTCTCCATGCCTAGGACATGACCTTTTTGAAGGTGTTGTAGCAAATGTTTTTATTCGTTGAGCATCTAGTAAAAGTAAAAAAAAAAAAGAACATTTTACTTTCTAAGAACTCAATTCTTTTTCAGTCCTCAAACAATATTTTTAACATAAAAATAAAGACTGTACTTATAATTTATTTTAGATTAAAAATTAAAAATGGACTTGCCTGTAACTCAATGTATAATAGTTTGTGGTAAGTTATATTTTCTGTAAAATTTTTTGAATTCTATGTAATTTTAAAAATGGAACAATAATACATTTTGTGATACCTCTTTGTTTTACTAAATCTAGCTACACCTCTAAATACATATTGCTAAGTTTAGGGTCAGGTGGGGTGAAGTAGTTATACATCAAATAAAATTCTATAACTTTGTAATGAATATTGGTATGAATGTAATTTTTTTATTTTAGCTTTGAATAGTTAAGAACTAAGTTTAACATTTAAAATTATATTAATTGCAACACTTTAGTAGGAGAAAACACCCATTTTGTTTGTTTATGTAGCAGTTTGAGGTTGGAATACCTAATTTAACTTCTCTCCTACATTTTGTTTAATTAAGTTTGCATTAAATTGACTCTGCAGAAAGCTTCATACAGATCTTAAGAATACTTCCTCATTAAAAAATAAACTGAATTAATTACAGATATTATTTTATAATAATTTAAGTAAGATGGGGGTAAAGTGGTCACAGGGATAGGCTTAACATGCATCAATGTTTTAATTTCTTAAGCTTAATTTATTAGACAAGTGTTAGTTAAATATTAATTAAAGATATATTACAGATTATAATTAAAGATTTGAAACTGGATAACCCCAGTTTTCGTACCAAAAGCATCACATAACGCATATAAAAAATTAGCCAATTGCAAAAAAGGATGTACTCAAAGGTCAATCAGTTTTTTTTCTCTCGAAACTAAATTATTGAATGATTATCAATCATTAAAGATTTTTTAAATTATTACATTTTTAATTAAATTATTTCAAGAAGTATAGTATGTTTGTTTGCATTTTGTAATTGTATAATTATTAAAAATTTATTAGTAAATATAATGCTAAAATTACTTTGCTGATTTAAAAGCATTAGTGACTTTATATTACTTTTGACTTTGAAGTATGTGTGTAACATTTTTTCGCACATATTAATGGGGAAAAGTCACTATTTTAACCTCTAGTTATTTTTTTCAATTTATTATAAAATATTCCAAAAGTGAAGCATATTCTATCTGCCAATTAAGTGTTGCTTTGATAATTTCTTGCAATGCTCAGTTTTATTACAGTTTTAAGAATTGAGCAAAGCAAGTTTTTTATATATATATATTTTTTAATTAATTTCTGGGCTTGTTTCTTTTTCTGACTTTTAGTATTTCAGCATTGTATTCAAGTGTTGATATTCTATCACATATTGGAAAAAAAATAGCCCAAGTCAATATACAAAGATAATTGTAGTCTTTTAATGTTAAAATGGGAATAAAATATAGATTTTACCTATGACAAAACTTTAAAATGTATTTTACCTACAGTAATACAAAGTGACTTGGTCTCTTTTGACAGTACACCCACAATATGTTTGCTTGATTTTTAACTGTGCAATTTTCTGGATTCCTCAATTGCTGTAGAGATAATGCATGATTTATTAAATTATTTTATTATTATATTTCTAGGTGGTTTGTAAGCATTAATCCGAGCCAAGGATCTAAAACAACCCAGACTAAAGAGAAGAAGGCCTCTATTGAAAAATTGTTAATGTAATACTGTGTAAAATGCAATGTACAGTGATAGCAGTGGTCCTATAATTTCAAATAGAACTAAAATAAAATGTATTAAAATACCTTTTTCAACTTTTCCCTTCACTATAAAGTGATAAACAAAATGGTAAAGGGAATTACAAAGAACAATAACAATAATTTTGTTTCTTAATAACCACAGAAGTTTAAAATGGGATATTAAAAAATCTCTTTTTTGTGTGTGTTATTTTAATATTAAAAATAAATACTAAAATTATATTTAAAAAATTCTACCATTAGTCAAACAGTCCATGAATTTCTTTCCAAAAAGAATGTTTTCAAACTGATTTTTCATATAAAATATTCTTTTACATGTAAAATAACACTTTCTAATAATCTGAAAATTGCATCTAGGTGAGAAAAAATGTTGCCAAATTGACAGCATCTTAAAGTTTAATAATATTTAAAATGTTTGTCCATTTTTATGGATATTCAATTCTTTAGTGTTGTAGTATAAAATTTAAGCTTTAGTTTGAATTTGGGTTAATATACTCAATTGATAGCTCTTTTATTTACCCTGGAAAAAGAGCCTTTGAAAAATAGCTTTAACATAATCAGAATAAAATAAAAGATTTTTTTAAAAAAAATCTCCACCTGATAAAGTGATTGGTGTTTAACAAGATCCTTTGGTACAGATATTTTAAATAAGAAAATATAAATATTTATTAAAATTTATAGTTATCACAGTTTAAAAATTGTTTCTAATTTTTTATTGAAAATTCCTATATTTTTCTGTACTTGTGCTGGTATTATTGTATTTAGACTGCAAATTGTGATGTAGTTTTACAATTTTTGTGTCTTGAATGTACATTTTTATGACTGTGTATTTAAAGATATAGTTAAAATATAATTATTGTATCTTTTAACTATATTTTCTTTAACTATCACGGTATTTTGTACCTGTGTCATTGCTTTTTTTAAATTTGCATTGTTTTGTACTATTACTAATTTTGTCATATTACTATTTGTAAATAGAAAAATAAAATGTTTTTTGTTACATTTTGATTTGTTATTTTGTTGCTAAAAATATATGTAGTATTTGAGCATTATATCCTGGATAGTTTATTTAAATAAACTGAGCGCTGACACTAAAAGGGGTGACAACTTAATGGTGAAAGAAATCATTAGCTTTAAGTCAGAGTTTCTACAAAAGTTATCCCAACCTAAAGCTCTTTTAAAAATTACATATTACTATAAAATTTACTGTGAGGGAAGTCGGGAAATTTTATCGATCTGGAAAAATCAGGGAAACTAAGAGTTATTTGTTTATTGAGTTATTATCTAAAAATTAGTATCTTATATCTAGCATTATTTAAATGGATTTAAAAAACTTATATTAATTTATAAAAGCATAAGTTTTTGATTAGAGCAATTAATCTATGATTTGTTAAAGAATAAAGATTTGAAGTAATATTTTGGCAGCTACTCTTGTTTAAATCTTGGCTAAAATATATATTGGGTACGTATTTCGTATGTATTTATTTTTCTTTTCAATTCAAATTTATAATTTTCTATTATTTGGGTACGTATAATACTATTTTTATATTTATGCTGCAACATGTTATTCTGGTACCCATGCAAAGAGCACTAATTAGTTATTGAACTGTTTTAAAGTTTTGAGCAAAGATCACAATAACCTGTACTGTTAATATAATTTAACTTGTGTTGCAAAGAGTAGTTTTAATGTTTCTTAGAATTCTTAAGCAGTTTTAGAAGCAAAGTATTTGTTAAAATTTCCAGTATTTTTTACATATAAGAAATGTAATATACTGTTTTAATAGATTTTTTTAGGAAGTTCATTCCATTTTTTAAAAATTAAATTTCATAAAAACATTTAATTTTTTCATATTAAATAATTGGCAAAAGTGTTTAATAATATATACTCTACACATACAGTGATTCTGAGAATGGAGAAATCCAGGAAACTAATATAATTAGTAGCCGTAAATCAGGGAAATGTTGTAAGTTTAGTCAGGGAAATTTTTTTCACAGTTTCTGTAGCCACCCTGTTTCAGTAAATATTACTGTAATATTTACTGGATTTCAGTAAAATGTTACTGTAATATTTACTGGATTTCAGTAAATGTTACTGTAATATTTACTGGATTTCAGTAAATGTCGCTGTAATATTTACTGGATTTCAGTAAATGTTACTGTAAAGTAGACTGTGGTTAAGTATATATTAATGTAAAATTTACACTTAAAAGCGCTGTATGCTATGCAGTAGAAACCTATAATTGTAGTAAAAGTTCCTGTAAAAATAGCAATACATATTACCTTAGAATTTGTGATAAAATTTACTGTAAATCGGTTAATGTTACTGTAAAATTTACACTACACTTTAATTTTTTCTACTGTAAAATTTTACAGTAAAAAGTACTGGCACCCTGATTGCCAGTACTTTTTACTGTAAATTTACAGTACTTTTTTTTACAGTGTTGAATCAAGTTAATATTGATTATAATTGAGCGATAGAACGATGATCGATGAGTCAACGTAGGGAAATTAATACTATCATAGTTTTTATTTTTATTTTTATCCTTTTGTTTCATTTGAACAAATAAATTGAGGCCCTTTTTGAATGTTAAATTGCAACCTTTTAGGCAGTGAACGTGCAACTTACGAAAATGAAACTGGAAACAGGTCATAGCGTGGAATTCCGACGCTTGTTATTTGAATACATGAATGAGATACTCACGAAAGGTCTACTTAGTAAATTGAGAGCAATTTTGCTACGGTAAATATCTGCAAACGAAAAATTTAGTGCTTTTAGAGATGACTGTTTTTGAACGAGCACGCAAGTAATTCAAGGCTACCACTTGCTTTCATTGTTTATGTCATCATATAATTAATTGTGTTTCCTGCGTGACCACAAAGTGCTGCTAATTAAAATGTCGCAATAATTAACTTTCATAATAAACGAGTGTTTTTATCTATTTGAGCATATGGAGGTGGAAAACATATAAGAGCAAATTTGAACGCTTTTTCCGAAACAGTGTAGTTGAATTTGTGACAAACTGTAGTCAGCATGATGGACGGCCGTGAAACTGATGTCGAAGTAAGTTGCATATCGAAATTACTACGAACTTACGATTCGATTGCTCCTGAATTTTCGAAACAGTTTTTGCGTGTAAGTTCTGAACTATTACGCAGAAACCTTAACTTCAATTTTATTATTTCATTCTTTAAATTGAAAGGAAATGCAATCGAGGAATTACTAAATTTTTTCACCAGTTTGTCAAAACATCTACTGTATTCTATAATATAATAGCGATGATTCGGTCTCTAACGCTGCAGGAATTTGGGCTTGACTACGACCCACGCCGCAGAGCTCGCGGAGAACAAGGGAGAGGGGTGGTTTCTTAGAATTCCAGGCGAGAGAGTGCCGAAGTGAATTTCCCTTATCTTTGAAAGAGAAAGATTGTTAGTAAACATTATGCATAGAGAAGATCTCCTTAAACGAAGGCTAGCAAGAGAGAGATTTGTACGATCAAAGGGAAACAAATCCAAAAGATATTAAACAGAATTCGAACCGCAAATATTTAATGAATTAGAATTAATTTATTTTCCCACTTTACTTTAGTTTTCGTTGAAAAGGTTCTTTCTTTTTGGTACTTAATTTTGGAATTGAATGTTTATATATTTAAAGTTAGTGTCAATTGATTCATCATTTCTGTTTTTCATGCTTTTTTTATTTCTTAAGCACTCTATCAATCTGCATGAGATTTTCCTCAACAACTTTCGCTAGTAAATTTGTGACAGTCAGATCTGAGATATTGTTGGCAAGCTAAAAGCTGCTCTTAGACGGGCACAAGTCTTTTAGTTTATTGTAAAAGAATTAAGAAAATGTCTAAATGTAGTGAGCATAGCTTTCGGGTTATATCCCCAAAGGTGATTGCGGACCTTCGAAATCACTTTCTTTCCATTTGCAACTAATCAGTGTGAAATTTTGCAGGCGTTGGGAGGACCTCCATAGAATTTAGCACCCAAAATACCATTGCGATATGTTTATTTATCGTTTGTAAATATAATTTTTATAATAACAACTACAGTACATAAGAACACTAACGACTGGTGAATTTCTGAAGAAGACATAATATACAAATTTTTAGCGTGTTTATTTAAAATTGATCGTTAAAAACTTTCTGCACTAATTCCAACTTTAAAAGTTGACTTAAATTTCACTAAAATCTACTCTTTTTCAAAAAATTAATTAAAGTGTCTGTTAAGAAATTATAAGGCCATCTGAGGAAATTAGCATACTATTCATCATATCAGAATCGTTATACAATGCATGCATTTAGTGAAAGCATTACCTGAAAACCAAAGATAGAGGATTTCATTTGTTATCCGCTATTTATTTGAAGATGCCGCGGGGTAAAGAGTTATTTGAGTGTGAAGTGCGAAAAATTTTATTTTATAACGGTGCTGGCAAATCTGAAAGAGAAATAGCTGCTCAGTTAATGAAGCCTTCTAAAACTTTCATTCATAATTAAAGAAGATGATTCAAATTAAATCAAGCGATCTGGATGAAAAAGGATTTTTACTGCACGGGATGATAGATAAATTTTCTACTATCAACTAAAAAGATCTTTCGACTCATGAAATTTGAAAACATTTCATCTTAATGATAATAACTTCAAATGTCACAGTTCGGAAGAGTCTTAATTCACAAATACTAATACAAAATTTATGAAAATGAAGAAAGCACAAAAGTTAGCGAACCTTCATCGAGAAGAAAGAGTGAAATGGGCTAAAAATGTCATGCCATGAAACGATGAGTGAAAAAAATGATATTTTCTGAAGAAAAGAGTTTTAACCATGACGATCCCGATGGGTTCAAACACTTTTGGCATGCCTTGAGGAATACGGTGGGCCGAAAAAATTCAAATTTTTTAAAAGTCGTAATACCGCGGAAAAGTTGCGAATTGGGGAGACTAAAAAGGGGTAGAAACAGAAATAAAACCGCTTTATACCTTCCAGTCACGCATGTGCTCTAAACTTCGCCAAAATTTGGAAAAATTCGTATTTTTACGATAATTTTTCATCTTGCTTAACTTGTCAATATTTGAATCTAATAGTTCTAGTCGACTCTTACTCGAATCGATAATGATTTAGAAAAAAGAATGGTTCAAATCGGTCAAGGTCTTCCGCTTGCGCAACAGCTGTGAAATCTAACAAATTCTCGCGCTCGTCGTAACTGACGTCTCCCGTGTTATCGGCAAAAACAAAATAAGAAGAGAAAAACAAAATGTTAGGGCTGAATTGTGTAGTAAATCTGACGACAAGGTCTCTATTTGGATGGGAGGAAGGACGACACGTTAGTGGCAGATCTAGCTCATTCGAAAAGGTTCCGTAGAGTGAAAAAGAGGAAGTGCATTACACGCTAATTCAAGAACCTGGTTCAGTCTGCATCGGACATGTTACTCCAACTTCTGGAAGCTCTGAAGATATTGTCACTTCTATTATTTCTTATCTGTCTGGTCGTGGTATTTCTCTTGGAAAAAGTAGTTGTCATGGGATGCGATGGCACTGCTGGTTGGAAAAACGGTCTGATTCGCCGAATCGAAATACATTCAAAGAAACCGTTAAAATGGTCAGTTTGTCTTCTCCGTTTCAATGAACTGCCATTCCGGCATCTGTTTTAATACCTAGACGGTAATTCAGCGGTAAATCTTTGAGAGGGTCAATCGGTGAGAAGCTAAGTGGCTGCGAAGAACGTTCAAGGGTATTGACTGTCAGATCCCCACAATAGAGAGAAATATACTAAGTAAGGATCAGCAATATCCACTCGATATTTCCATGGCAATAAAGTCGGAAAACTGTAAAAAGGTTTCAGCTGTACGAGGTCCCTTGTCACACTCGAGGTGGTTGACGACAACAAATAGAACTCTCATTGTACCTAAGTGCAGAAAGACCCACGTCTGAACTTCAAGAAATAGTTGCATTTATGTTGAAGTCATACACGTCAATGTGGCTTAGTATTAAAACAAGTAAATACTTAACAGAGGGACGAAAACTTGTGTACCAATCAATAAAATCTTCAAGGTACCTGCCTGAAGATTTACGTAATATTGTCGACCCGGTGATAAAACAAAATGGCTTTTTCGCTCACACAGAACATTTAATGTTAGCCATGACACAAGATAATACAAAACACATAAGAGAGCTCGGACTTTGACGAATTCTAAAGGCGAGACAGTTAGATCAAAACAGAACAACCATCAGAACATTCATGCCGCCAAAACTTAATTTCAAGGTTCAAGACTACTCGGAAATAATTAACTGGATGGACTGTGATTTACCTTCTTCCCCATTATTAAGATTAAATAACATATTCAAAGTGACTCAAACCCTAATTGGGATATAACATTCAAGACATTCCCAGTTCACACACAGGCAGTTGAACGATGTGTGAAACTCGTGACAGAAGCCTCAGGAAAGGTTTACGGAGCTGAGTCTAGGGATGGTTTATCAGAACGACTCTGCTGCCAAGGTCAACCATGCCTAACTTCGCCCATAAATCCGATTTCAAAGTACCTTCAGCTAATAATGATTGAAAACGGAGATGTTCAGTTGTTCAACATGATTTTCTTGGACTTGCGACTCTTCACACAAAAACTATTTTTTTTCAATAAAAAATTGTTTATAAATGTTACTAATTGTATAAAATAATTTGTTTTCAAACATTTAAACTTGTATTCAATAAATAAAACAAAAAATAGGTAAGTTGTTAGTATTTTTTTCCTTGAACTGTAATCTACCTTTATTTGTAAATTTTTTTCAAACTTTCATTATTTTAAAGGCAATGCGCGACCGGAAGATGTTGATGTATTTAAATAATATTTAAACTTTATTTTCTGTGGTTATAATACATAAGAATTTGAGCTATTACATTCAGGAAGAGGCCAATTTAAAAATGTTAAAAATTATCGTAAGAATGTGAATTTTTCCAAATTTCGGCGAACTTTAGAGCACATGCGCGACCGAAAGATATAAACCGATTTTATTTCTTTTTTTACCCCTTTTCACTCTCCCCAATTCGCAACTTTTCCGCAGTATTCCGACTTGAAAAAATATTTTGAATTCCTATCCCATCCTATCAGGAATGTCGCTAGAGTTTGCCCGGCGGGGGGGGGGGGGCAAGTGTAATGAAATTGGTCTCAAATTTTCGCCAGATTATTATTTATCAACTACAGTTGAATACATAGTACATAAATTTTCCCCGTCGGGATACAAAATTTTTCCCCGACGGAGGGCACAGCATCCCCAACAGGGGGGCCCTGGCCCTCCTGTTCCTCCCTCTGGCGCCACCCCTGCACCCTATTGAGGAAGAAACCGAAAGAATGCTTCTGTCAACAAATGTTAGGAGGATCAGTAATGGTTTGATTTAATCATGATGGATTGTTTGATTTACAGCGAATTTCGGGACGTATGGACTCTGCACAATATAAAGCTATGCTTGTATGATCACCTGATGCCATTTGGGTTTTTTATGTGGTGCAAACATGATCTTTCAGCAGGAAAATGCTTCTTGTCATACATCTAAATCTACCCATGAATGGTTTAAAAAAGAAAATGTTAATGTTTTTCCATGTCGAATTCCAGACTTGAATCCAATGGAATGTGGCAAAGCTTATGCTAATAATAAACAGTTTCCATCTGCCAGTGAACTGGAAGTAACAATCGTTGAAGAATGACAAAATATTTCTGAAATTGAACTGAAGTGAACCACCAGGTCACTTCAATGAAAAACAGAGTGTTTGAGGTTGTCAGGAAAAATATACGATCAGTATCATATTGTGGTCTTATAATTTGTTGGCAATGTCTTTTTCATTTACTTATAATATGTTTGCTTATTTAATCATTTATTGCATTATTACAAATTATTGAAAGCTAATTGTAATAAATAAGTTTAGAAAATTAAAAATTTTTTAATATAAACTTTCTTCACCTACAGTAATGGCCTTCAGGATAAACGTTCCATGCTCTCTAAAATAACTCGAAAGCGAACTAACTTTTTATTAATTACTCTAACTCTTTTTTAAAAATTAGGATTAAATTTTATGTTTCAGAGAGAAATTGAGAAATGTGTGTGTGAACTCATATCCTATCTATATCAAATTTTGGGAAAAAATAGTTGATATGGAAGAAATATTTAAAGACTAATAAGAAAATAACTTCAATATGTATGCCAAAAGCTTTTCTGTATAAGTCTTAAACTTGTATAAAAAATCACATGGAAAATGAAAAAAAAAAAAAAAAAAAACACGGAAACAAAAGCAGCGTTTAGAAATTAAGAAAATCTTCGTTTTTTGTTATGAGAAAACAAAATTTTTAATAAATGAATGCTATGAGTTTGAATTTAATAAATGAAATGCTTCATACATGACTTTATTCTTTATTAAAACCTTTTCAAGCATTTAAACAATAATATACACATTCCTGAGTAATATATAAGCAGATATATAATTTTAAGTATGCTAAATATTTTAGGTTTTTCTCGTTTATTTCAGGAGTTTAGCTATAAGCCACAAAAATACTTCTAAAATATTATATATATTAAAAAAACTCATTTATTAGCATCAATTTCAAATTTAACAACTGTTATAGTAACTACACGAAAAAATATTTTTTAAATAATGACAATTCAAAAGAATTATAAAACTATATTTTTTAATCTTGAGATTAAAAGTATACAAGCATAGAGTTGCTATGAAAAATTTTGCATATTTAGAGGGCATTGTGTCGGTTCTATGGATGCAAATGAAACAAAACTTCGCTATTATGTTCTAAAAATAATGTGGTCTGTGAAAACCGAAAAAAAGTAGGAAACAAATTGTAACAATTTTTTCGTCTGTAGGTAGAGTTGCGTCAATATCTGAGGTGATTTTTTTAAAATTTTTTTTTTATCGCTAAAGAAAAATTGAATAGCTTATTTGAGTTTTGTTTGGTTTAACTAAAAACGCTACCCAAAGTCAGTTTTGAACGAAAAATGAAAAATCTTTTTTCGTTCAGAATACAGATTTTTCTTTCTTTTTTTTTGTTTATGGAGTGCATCACTTGTGCAACATCCTAGTGAAAATTTAAAAAGAAAATGAGCATAAAAACAATATTCTGCACGACCAAAGTCTTAAAGTTCTGAATTAGCAGATTATTTATTTAAACTAAAAATATCAAATGAACTATTTCATTTTGCTTCAATAATAATAATAATAATAACAAAAAAAAAAATCTGCGAATATCACCCAAGATATTGGTCCACCTTATGGACGAAAATTTTAGCATTTTTTTTCCTTTTTATTCTCTTCCTTTTTTTCAGTTTTTACATAGCACATTACTTGTTCTACATACTGGTGAAATTTTGTTTAGCGTGAATAGAATAGAATCTGCTCAAGGGCATTCTGAATAGGAGGACTTTAATTATAACAATAAATTTATTTAAGGTTGTTACAATTAGTATCGCCTTTTCAGAATGCTCTAGAACAGGTTCTATGGATCTAAAATTGCTGTTATTTAATAATATTTAGTCAAATTATTAATATTTAGATTATTCTAGTTGTTTGAACCTGGTTGAATTTTCAAATTTCAAAAGTAGCTTAGTAGCTTTGCAAGCTCGTTTAAGGTATGTGTTTTAGACGTGTCTGGTTTTGTATTAATTTTTTTATCTCTCCTTATTGCTAAATTTTGGGAGAGGCTCCTTTTTCATTTATCCAATAATTTTCTCAGGGGAAGCCTGTTTCCATAAAGTCTTGGCTTAACACTACATGTTGCTGTGAGTCCAAAATGTCATTAAAATTGTTTTATTTCCATATATGGATCGGCTTTCTCAATTTTCTTAATTTGTGTAATATTTCTTATAAAAATTAGAAGATTTACAAGGGACTGTGATTATGGGATCACAGTGAAATCTTACTTCAAGAGGACATTCCGTTATCCCCTGCTTCTACAGAATCACCTATAGAAATACAAGAATTTTTCGATTGTAATCTTAAACTACCTTCTACACCGTTGATTGAGGATGCAGTTGTGAAGAATATTCAGTTACCCTGCACCTCCAAGGAATCACCTCTGCATGTTGAAGAAGTCATCACAGAGTTACCCTCAACTTCAGCAGAATCGCCATCACAGTTTAGTACAGAGCCTGTAAAGAGGACTATAGAAGACATGGTCTGTGTTGTTTGCTCGAAAGCAGCATCAGGTGCTCACAAGTGTAAATCGTGTGATATATTTGTTCACGTAATTTGTTGTGAAATAGATCCTAAAGAGGAAGGGTATGGTAAGAATGTGTTGTGCAACATATGTAAAAAAATATGGATCAGAAAATACAGCGTGATGAAGCCAAGAAAGGTTTAGAAAAGCAAGCAAAGAAAATGTTAGCAGTTTCTAATGCAAAGCACCTAAATGTCGATGAAGGTGTCACTGTGAGAATTAAAGTACCCGAAGTAGACAGAGGAAAAACTGATGCCCGCTCGATTCTAGCTGTGGTTCTTAGTAAAACAGAAGAAGGCTTTTATAAACTTGGTACTAAAACGAGTATTTTAAAACAATTGTTTGCAAAATCTGAATTCAGTGTTTGCAAAGAGAGATTTTTAACGAAAGATGTCCCTGCTGTAGAAATATCTTTATGTCAAACAACAATAAAACAATCCCTTGGTACTGGGCAGGGTTTCAGAAAATGTGACTGCAAATCTAAATGTACCACAAATAGGTGTGCTTGTCGCAAAAATCAATTGCTATGTAATTCAAAGTGTCACCAATCTTTAGATTGCACTAATAAATAAGGATAATTTTATCATATGTTTTGCGAATTCATTTCCTTAATTATAATAATATTTTAAACCGTTTGATTCTTTGTATTATAGTTATTTAATTGATTGATGATTGATTGTATCAACTAATTTGTTGATTGTTTGATTGTATTAACTTGATTTTTTAGATATCGAAAAATAAATAAATAACATTATGTTAATTTAAGCGTACAGAAACGTTACTGTTGTTCCAGCAAAGATCTTATTTTCACTTTAACGAGTGCTTAGTAGGTAATGTGCAGATTATCTAGGTAATTTGAGAAATGAAACCATTTTCGGCACTTTAACGAATCCTCCTAGTTAATCTGCACATTACCTAGATAATCTGTAGAATAACTGATTTCTGCACTTTAGCGGTAACATATATATATATAATATTTGATATTACTAAAAACTAATGGTGGTTTTTCTTCTGCAGATTTTCTAGATCTTGAAATAAAAATAGTTGATAATAAATTAAGCACTGAGATTTATGATAGAAACACTTTTCAGTACAATATAAACAAGTTACCTTCTTGGAATAGCTACATTAGTCGTCAAATATATTGAAATATCGTCTTAAATTATATTCATAGAAGCACTATTTTAGACACAGACAGATTAAAATAGCAGTCTCATATTGATACATTTCTTGAAAATGCTATGAGATATGGGCATCCTATAAATTTCACGTTTGCTTATGTTAATAAGAAATATTTACCACCATTTAATTAAAAGTCTTTTGGATTTATTTTTGATGTGATCATATATAATGGAATTAACAAAGATATTAGTAATTCACTTCATATGTAGATGGCGCCACTGGATTAAGAATAAGATGGCATCATATATTCATTTATTTATCTAATAACGATAATCTATATCTAATACGATATCTCAGTTCCCAAGGCTGATAGGCATTTGATTATTAGAATTCCAATTCTAGGTTGTCTTTTTTCACAGTGTAATAGTCTTTAATCAAACTACCTTTTGTATTTCATTTGTATGATCATTGACAAGGTAAATTGATATATATATATATATATAAACCTGGCTAAAGCTTGTCCACATCCAAGCTGCTATATTAATTGTTGAAAACTCCATATACTTGGATTGCCTTTTCCAATACTTTTAATAACAATAGACTTTTTTTTTACATGTTGACATATGAATGTTTAAACTTAATTTTTTGTTCATGGTATCTATAGTATTTTCAATTCTTTAGATTTTGTTTTAATTTTGGTTGTATTGTTCAAATTATGAATTTTTAGTATAGGATTTGCTTCTTGATATGTCTTGTTTACTTTGTTTCTGTTTGATCATATATAAGAAGTTATATATATATATATATATATATATATATATATATATATATATATATCAAACTAAAGTCACTTAAACCCCATGAATTTACGGAAGACTGTAGTTATTGTCATAAAAGTGGTGTCCTGGTATAGTAAAATGTCTCTGGGCTACGCCATGAGTGCATTTGCAGCGCCACCTGGTGGCAAACTGCGGAATTTGCGTTCCTATCTCGAAAATGGAGCAATGTAGGGGGGAAAAGTCAAATGCAATGTTGTGGAGCATCATCGATTTACAACAAAAAGACACCTTAATGATTTTAATACCATGAATAGAAGGCTTAAAACGCACATTCGTTTGTTTGCAATTTCCACAACTGTGACGTCATAGAACATGGGCGAAAGGAGATAATGTTATCTTTCGGACAGAAATGACCTCAATGTTCTTTTTCCTGCGGGGATACCTCAAACAGCAGGTGTGTGCGACCTCTCCACCAAAACTGCAAGACTGTCGTCGACATATTACTATTGCTTGTGCCATCTTGACACTTAATATGCTGAAAAGATCCCAACGTCAATTTCAAACAAAGTTCGAAACATGTATTAAAGCTGAAGAAGAGCAGTGCGAACACCAAAAAATAAAGGTATCTTGTTATAATTGATTTTTTGTTACTCTTTCTAACGCGTTTCGTCATGCAACAGTGTTAGAAATCACGAACAAAATGAAGTTTTAAGCGTTCTGTTCTTAGCATTAATGTAAACAAGAAGTCTTTTGTACTAAACTGATAATGTTCTACAATATCGTAATAGACATTTTTTTTTCTATGTATCGCTCCGTTTCTGAGATAGAAAAGCTAATTCTGCTGTTTGTAACAAGATAGCCCTGCAGGCATTCTTCTAGAATACCCTATAGCCACTTTACTATACCTAGACACCACTTTTATGACTATAGCTGCAGTCGCTCTGAAATTAAGGCCCGGAAAGTAATTTCTGTGGCCACCCTGTATATACATACAGGGTGTGCCGAAAAAAGGGGAACAAACGTTTATTTCATTAAATATTGTTCCTAGACATATAAATCCAATTTCAATGTTTCATCAAATAAGATTTATTGATATGAAAACACTTTGGATTCTTTGGAAATAAATAATAGAAAGTTTTAAAAATTAAATTTTGGCCCACACAGTGTAAAAGGGTCAATCAGTGAAATGATTTACTTACATTCATCTATGAACATACAAAGTTGCACTCTTCTATCTGCAAAACTTAGGAGAATTAGAAGGCAAATTTATTGACTTAGTCCACTTTTTCACACCTATGATTGCTGTTTGATCGAGTAATACGATGTGCGATTCACGGATAATACACATATTTCAATAAGTTATTAAAAGTATGAAATCAGGAAATAATCATGCATTTATTAACTCATATAAAATTTATTTATTTATTAACCACTCACCCATAGGGTATGGAGCGTTTTAACGGTCGGCGGATCATATTAAGTTTAAAAATGCTCAAATAATACATTAATTGATTCATTTATAAAATAGCTGAATATGTGAACCGTCGACAAGTATCGAAAGAAGTGGCGGCTCAGCTGCTGAGAAACAAGCAGTGCTACATTAATATTACTAGAATACAATGGAAATAATTTTTTTCAAAAATATCCTTACCTTCAATTAGCCCAAACTTGTAGTTGTAATTATCTTAAAAGTAAATCAAGTTGTTACAGTAAAGTTTTAAGTTGTTGATTCTATAAAATTACCGTCGTATCTTTTTCGGTGATGACTTCTAACACAAGAATACAAATACGTAATACCTAGCCGAGTACCTTTTCAGACACCATGAAAGTGAATCCGAAACCTAAAAACTGCCAAAGAAAGAGAAATCTAAGAAAAACAGAACAAGGGCGCGAACTCGAAACTTAGGCGAGACTGATGTCGAGAGAAAGGAAAGAAAAAGAAAAGAGCATTAGTTAGCTAAATAGGAGCAATCTAATATCCAGTCCTGGTTCAGTTCAAAGACAGAAAGGATAGCTTTTCACCTTCGCCCTTCATATCACTTAGTTGTGCGTAATGAGCGAATTTTGGTGCTTTCCAAAAATATTTGGTGTTCAACCCCCATTCTATGTCTGCCTTGCTTCTTTCATTCACTTCTGTCTTTTTTTCTCGTTTTTATTACTTTTCAATTTTTCTTTTTTCAAATAAATTTGCATTTCTGCAATTAACATCTGCATTTAAATTTGTGAGAAGCCCCTTAAAAGGTAGAAATAACTATTTCTCTGCACTTTTCGCAGATAGAATCGTGAAACTTAGTTTATAAGTGGATGAGAGTAAGAAGAACATTTTACTCATTAACACTTTTACTCTATGGGGGGCCGTCTAAAAATTAAATTTTTTAAAACTTTTTATCAACGACCTCCACAGAATCCAAAAGTGTTTTGATACAAACCCCTACCTTGTTTGATGAAACTTTGTAATGGGAAGTATATATCTAGGTGCAATATTTGAGGAAAGAAGTGCTTGCTACACTTTTTTGGGACACCCTGTATGTTCTACTATAATACTGGTATGAAGTGTTTGGAAAGAAAAAGGCTGAAATAACGTGTTAGACACTTTAAAAGTGAAGCTCACTTACAATAAAGATAATTCCATATTACACATATTAACGGAAGAAATTACGACTATTCACACTAGTCCTCCTAACTGAACTAATTGAATATGCTGATTCTAACGCCCAGCGTCCAATTTACGGGGCAGCTGAATTTCACTTCCGTGGCTGGACTGAAAGCATTCCATTGTTTTTCTTTTGCGTCTTATAGCAAGACAATAGGTATTGCCAATCTCCAAAACAGTTTTCATCAGGAATATAACAACAGTTGGCCGGACTTTGATGTCAAAATATCATTATTTTGAAATTTTTCTTTTCATTCAATTTTACTACATTTTAAAAAATCTTCAATATTTATGTAAAAAAGTTTTTAAAATAATTTTTTTGATTTTTTTTACATAAAATAAACAAAACCCAAAATAATTTTTTCTCCGAATTAAATTTTATTCACAGTTAACTTAATCTTAGTGTTTTAAACATAATTTAAAATAAATTTATTGAAATCTAGGCTTAAAATCATTTCGGTGTTCATGGGCTAATCTACTGATAATTCTAACTGAACAAATCAAGTATACTGGAGAGAAGTATGTGCCATTTCCATTTATGAAGCTTTCTGGCCATCAAGACGTTCAATATTTGATCTAATTCTTCCATTTTATATAATATTGATACGTGATATGCGAAATTTTCATACATTTTAATACAATGATATTTAACAATCATTTGATCTCATTCTCTGTTTAAAATTCGCAGTGCCCCTTAGAAATACTTTCTTCACATTTGAAATATACATTGAAATGAACAGTGGAAAAACTATCAATCTCAGTAACATATGTCAATGTGTCATAACATTATCATTCTTCGAACTAATGGAAAGATTATAAATCAACACTATTAAAATTCGTATGTATGTGAGAATGTGAGGCTATCTTCTCTCGAACCGCTGAACGGAGAAGCGCGCCGAAAGTACAAAAAGATGGGAAATAATCCAAGGAATCCATTTTGACCATTTAAATTCCTACATTACAATTAGTTAAAAAGAAATTAATTTACGACAATACTTTTTATTGTTGCAGCGCAATTCAAACCGTCTTCATTGTTTAAACAAATATTTAATCGCGTGTTTCTCTTTCATTGTTGAAAGCAGCAACAATGCAATATGAACAGCGTCGTGTGCGGGTTTTGGTAATTGATACAAAGAAACAAGGAAAATTAAATTGCTCAAATATGGTTTTTACTAAAACTGTTGTTTTCTGTGAGGTTTTACTTTGAGATTTCACGTAGGCAGTGCATCTCGCTTCGTGCGTATATACTTCAGTTCGAATAAATGGTAGTTACATTTGTTTCATTACATCAGGGATGGAGAGTCGAGGAGTCGGCCTTTTTTGGAAGAGTAAGAGTCAGTTGAATATAATTCTGTAGTCAGAGTCGGTTTGAATACCATGTTCAGTGGTGGACTGGGTCTGAAAATAGCGGGTGCCAGCATTCAATGGGAGACCACTCATATCAAAAATGATATTTTTTCTCTATATATATTTTTAAATTTTTTATTATAAATATAATCAATTAAAATCAATAAATGGACATGATATACTTTATAAAATATTATATATTGTTATCATCTAAAAAGCTGTTATATATACTAGTAATTCTATGAAGAGTAGACCTCACCCCTCCCCACCAAAAAAAAGAAATCTGCTCTTCATTTCAGTCTTTAAAAGTTTAGCCATTTATTTTCCGAATTCAAATTATTTGCGCAAGTCTCTGCTTTTATCATTATTAATTGAAGTACAATTAAATGTCTGCTTTTATCAATATTAACAAAATATCGCAATTAAATGCAATTTGTTATTATTAGAGGTATATTTGGAGGCATTATGAACGGAGTTTCGTTTGGCTACAATCGTTGGAAGAACACTTAACATTACATGAAACGCAACCATTTAAGGGTCCGCCATCTTGAAACGGAATAAAAAAATAAAAATCTTTACACATACTGTCGTTTTCGACGACATCAAAGAGCATTCATGCCATATTCAAAGAAAATCGAACAGCACGTTTCATCGTGACAAAACAAACTACAGACAAGTCAGTAAATTACTGACAAACTGTTTTCACTCGAACGGTCCAGTGAAAACAGGACCTCGCTTAGCTAGTCAAATTATTAATTTTAGTATACATGTATTATTACATATTATTGAAAGTAAAAATTACCGAATACAGAAACAAATTTATGATTGAATTTTAAATAATTTTTCGTGGGTGTATAGCTTACTGTAATTTTGGAACTGTATTGTTATTTTGAGACTTTTTTAGCCAAACTGAAATTATAGAGCTAACCATGTACCAATTTCAACAATTTTAAAGAACACTTCTTACTTTAAAAGATTAACAACTCAAAAGTACAGAACTCAGTAAGCGTTTGAGTTTACTAGATGGTATGTCAATAATTACCGCTGCATCCAAATCATCAAACAATTCCTTTCCAATAGATACAGAGAATTCCAAGTTCTCTTCAGACAATGAATTTCTAAATCTGTTCTTTATCTTTAGCTTTGAAAAACAGAATTCACTAATATCATTAGATCATTCATAACGAATACTAATATTATTGCAAATATGCTGTGATATCTCAAAAATGGATTACACTCCTTACAGATAAAGTTCTTTTAATATACAGTAAAGCACCGTTTATACGTTTTTCAAGGGATTGAGAGAAAAAAACGTATAAATGAAAAAACGTATAAACGAAATTCAAAAAAGTACGAACAATTTCATAATAACCAACAATGAAAAGTCAGAGGTAAATTAAAATATTACATGAAAATGAAATACAGGAGGTATGTAATACAAAACTTTTTATTCCGGATTTAATTTACAAGTAGTACTACTATTCATATTCATTCAGCATTTGCAAAATACATTTTGTTATTTTAGGTTGTAGGGCATTTTTGGAATGCACAGAAAAAAGTTCATTGTGTACAGTTAAAAGTGCCATCTTAACTTTATCATTTAAATCACTGCTGATGAGGTATCCTTGCATGGTGTTAAAACCCGTCAAAGCTTGTTGAAAACTTGGCAGAGGCTTTTCAGCGCAATTATCCTCTTCTTCACTGCTAGTTTCTTCATTTGTGATCATTTCATCGATGGTTAGAAGAGAACATGTTGCAAGTTCTGAATCACATTGCACAAATTCTTCAAATGCAGTAACATCACTTAAATTTGACCAGTTTTCTGCTGGAACAAAATGATCAGATTCGGCGTTTTCAATAGGATTGACATCCACTGGAGTTAAAAAATCCCCCAAGGGCGAAGCAGTTTTTTATCGTTTTCTGAAAAACATTTTGTCAAGCCATCATTATGAAATTCATAGCTTGCAAGACGTCAATTTTCATATTTTTGGAGTCTCCGTGGTCTAAACTGGCGATAGCTGTTTCCACCAAAAGTTTTCGATAATGTTGTTTTATGGATTTATCCTAAGGGATTTTCCTAATCCTTTCCTAATAATTTTTAATTAATTAATTTTCCTAAATAATTTAGGGATTATTCCTAAATCCAGTGGCTGCAATTTGCTGGTACAATATGCAGGGAAGAACTTGACAGTTGTGTTTTTTAGAACGTTCCTATCAGGTGGATGAGCTGGACACTGATCAATGAATAAAATAATTCGCCGTTTCTGTTTTCGCATTTTATCATCTAATCCTTTTAACCAATCGGTAAAGAAAGACATGGTCATCCATGATTTTTTATTGCTTAGGTACTTTGTTGGTAATGCTTTCACATTTTTGAAGCAGCGGGGCTTTTTTGATTTGCCAATAATCAAAGGAGGTAATTATTCAGATCCATCTGCATTGGCACACAATAACACTGTCAATCGCACTTTACTCTTTTTTCCACCATGGCACGTATCCCATTTGATAGCAAGAGTTTTAGATGGCAGAAGATTATAAAACAAACCCGTCTCATCTGCATTAAAAACGTCTTTTTGTTCATATCCTTTTATCAGATCAGGCAATTGGTTTTCAATCCAATCATCCACTGTTTCGCAATCAACATCTACACTTACAGTTTTGCCTGTTATGCCGTGTCTTAATTTAAACTTGTGAAGCCATCCTGAGGAAAATGATGCATCGCATTTCACATTCAGTTTCTTCGAAATTTCTTGTGCTTTCTCCATAAGCAAAGGACCACTGATGGGAATTTTTACACTACGTCACTGATTAAACCACTGTAAAAGCACTTTTTCTACATCAGCGAATTTTCCGCTTTGGACTCGAAGTTTTTTTGAAGCACTGGTTTAAATGTGCATTTTCTCTCTTCTTGAGTTCTTGAAAAAAACGTATAAATGAAATTTACAATTTTAGGAAAACGTATAAATGAAATTATTTAACGTTAATATGCATTGGATTTTGCCGGGACCATTAAAAAAAACGCATAAATGACAAAAACGTTTAAACGAGAAACGTATAAACGGTGCTCCACTGTAATACTATTGTAAAAATGCAATAAAAGAAAATTAAGTAAAGCAAATGTTACAAGTGATATTAATTCGAGTCATTTGACTCTTAATCTAACCTAAGCCCTTAACATTATTGATAAAAACTTCTTTGCTTAGACAAATGGTTGGTAGTTGGGGGGAGGGGGGGGAAGACATGTCAATGGAGTGTACACGAAAATATAAAATTTAATCATGGGGCACGCGAGAGATTAAAGGTTCGGATCCCCTGAGATAGACCATTCATTTCGCCAGAAAACGGTATAATTTTTTTTACAAAATAAGATTTTTTTTTGTATTTATTAAAATAGTCGATTTCGACGCGTTTTCGCCGGCAAAATGTTTGAACCGCTCTTTTCTTCTTATTTATTTAGGTGAGAATGTTGGACATGTGTCACACGTCCTCACTTCTCTCCGCCAGAGAATGACGCAACCCATTGCAACAATGCAATATGGATGGCGTTGTGTGCGAGTTTTGGTAAATGATGCAAAGAAACAGGGAAAGTTAAATCGCTCAAATATGGTTTTTACTAAAACTGTTGTTTTCTGTGAGGTTTTACTTTGAGATTTCATGCAGGCAGTGCATCTTGCTTCGTGCGTATATACTTCAGTTCGAATAAATGGCAATTACATTTCTTTAATTACATCAGGGGTGGAGAGTCGAGGAGTCGGCTTTATTTTGGAGGAGCCAGAGTCGGTTAAAAATAATGCTGGAGCCAGAGTCGGTTAAAAATAATGCTGCAGTCAAAGTTGGTTTTAAAACCATGTTTTAATTTATAAACTTTGAAAGTATAATTGTTCATTTTAAAGTTGTATTAATTATTATACGGTTTATTGTTTCAAAGTTTAAAATAAAATTTCTTTTTCCAAACCTCTCGTGTTTTCATTCAAACCATACTGTTTAAAAGTAATAAAGAGACTTGATTTGCAAGTTCTAATTCAGCAATACAGGATTCAAAGGAGATATTTCTAGGAAAAAAGACTTTAATTGTAGAAAAATAAACTGGAAGCGGGCGTATGAAAAATATGAATCCCGAGCAACGCCGAGTTATTTGCTTCGCTCCTTACTAAATTTAGACAAAAAAATAATCCCGGAATCTGAACTACCATTCATTTCGCCAGGACAATGATTTTTTTTTTTTTGTAAAATAACGATTTTTTGTATTTTTAAAGATTTATTTTTAAACAATTGGATTTCGACGCGTTTTCTCAGATGGAATGGTTGAACCGTTATTTCTCCTTATTTATTTAGGAGAGAATGTTGGGAATGCGAAAAGTGACTTCACTTCTTTTCTCCGCTAGAGAATGACGCATTATTCGAGATAGCCCGTGCAACGCCGGGCCAAAGCATCTAGTATTAAAATAAATCCTGCTATCAGTATTCAAAAATAAATAACCATCTATAAAGAACTAATCATTTTCCTTAAATTCGAACTCATTTCCATCTCATTTTTCTTGACGACTGAAAATTTTGTCTTATTAAAGGGCCTAAGCGTTATGAAAAGTGAAGGCTTAAAAAATAATAAAACTGTTTCATAACATTGATTCCAGATTTCAACAAAGGCGTTTTTTAATTAAATGCCAAAGTTCTATGAGAGATATATGTGTCTGGCTTTTGGCTACGGCTTTGGATACGGCTTTTGGTGTCATAGTGCGTCTTAAAGTTTTGTGATTATGTGTTTTCGTTTTTAATTACATATACGTTTTATGATTTTATGTATTCTCTGTGGTCTACTTTTTGCTTTCTAAGGCATGTTCTTTTTTATTTTTTATTTGCTCATTGTGACTTTTGTTCTTTGTGTGTTTGTCGGCACTCTGTAAATGGAGTTTTCTCTGTAGTGTGCTTTTCTTTAAATAAATAAATAAATGTCTGTACTTACTTTGAATAATTTTTTTAGGTTGGTGGAAGCATCAGAATATCAAACACTGAAGAAACAGTCACTGAATCGAGAAGAGATTCCATTGCGAAAGAAGAATCCGCTCTTGAGAAAACCAGTAGAAGATGTGCTAGAGAAAAAATGGTTATTTGGAAAACATTCAAGAGTATTGTTTTCCTTATCTGCCTGATTTTCCTGATAATCCAGTCGGTGGAGTTCTTCAGCATTTATTACAAGTACCCCACCACCATCGTTACGGAAGTTACTGTGGCTAAGGAGTTCAAGCTCCCTGCAATCACCCTCTGCTTCAGGAACACGTGAGAATTCTTCTGCATATAAAAGTTCAATCAACTAATCGTGTTTGAGCTTCTAGAAAGTTTAGATTGCATTAACTGAAAATAGAATTACAAACAATTCCGGAACAAAAATGTAATCTTCGTGCGATTGCGTTCAGGCGATAAATGGAAACTTAACACCACAGATAATTCTCAATTCTGCCCATTACTCAGAAAATGCTTTGAGGTTGTAGAAAATGCAAAAATCTAAAGTTTTAACCTTCGTCACGCTTGCCATTCATTTCATCGAAAGAATCGCTTAGTTTTTTTAAAAAACTTGTTTCTTCAGCTGCTATTCAACTCATTTCGCCTGCATTTGGGAAAGATTTCACATGATGGTTTTCAGAACAGTCTGGTAACTACTTGAACGGATAAATCCCAAGACTTGCAGTCACATAAATTTTTCTCAATATTTCTTATATTCGCCTTAATAGCAGTCTTTCAGCAGTTCATCTTTTGAAGAGATGTTTCCGACCTTGCATTCTTAGTGACCCCGATATGTCTTACGATAATCTAATCCTTCTAGAATTTTGTACACGTTAGATGAATAACCACGATTTGCTCATAAAACTTATATTTAACTTCATTGAAAAGCTTTCAGTTTACATCTAATCAAATTTTTTTTATTATTTTGGAAATGTATTTGAGCAAAAAGTTTAAACATTTTGTTGTCTGATATATTTTGTACATATATTTGCATACAGACGTTGCATCATTGACTACATTAACATTGTACACATGTTTTGCGCTTCTTTAATGTTAAATCGCGCTCATTTGACAACTGTTTAGAAAGCTGTCGTTCACAGAACGTTTAATTTTGTAAAGAAAGAGTTTACCAAAGGTTTGTTAAATATGGATTCAAGTCGAAATAATTTCGAGGCGATCAAACGGATTAATGTTATAATCTCTGTCATGAATTAGGACATGGTTTGAAAGCTGTTATGCGCATAAAAAATTCGGAATGGTCGAATTCTATTTTTTTTCGAAGCTTTGGTTTCGTTGAACAGCACAAAAATGACATTTCGCAGTGTAATACCAATCATGCCGTGTAATCAAAATCTGTATATGAAAATATTCCATAAGAAAAATAATCAATGTTAAAATTCAGATAAGATATTCATACCAGTTCACATAATTTAAAATGGAATTAAACCTAAATAATGAATATTAAGCAACAATTACTCAAAACTAATTCAAAAATTCATGAAATGAAAGCGTAGGTAAAACAATATTCAATACTTGTCGACCCTCTGTTTCGCCGGAAATATCGGTTGCATTTCATTTAATTTAAGTCTCTTATGTATAACTTGATGCTAATGGATCTGTGAGCAAAGCATTTTCAAACCTCAATTCACCTCCTCGCGTGCATGAAACTCCCTGATGGAGTCAAGTCGCGTGAAGAGTCATTGGCATGGAAACGTAAAGGCTCGGAGCCACGATGCGATTTCGTCCGCGGCTCGCGTCGTTTCCTGTCGTCGGAACGGGATGTCGCTCGGGGGCTTGTAAGAGCATCTGTGGTTTCCCGACTTGTGGCGGTAAATAGCTCAGACATCAAATACGCGACCACGCGATCCATTCCAGTGGCATGTTATATTTTGTACTCTGTTCTCACGTCGTAATTTTTTAGCAGAATTGATTATGGAGTTTTTGGATCTGTACGAGGGAGAACCTATCATATGGAATCCGCAAAACTGTATGATATTACTTTTTGTATTCGCTGTTTGAATAATATTATTTTGCATACTTTTAATGATGATAACTACATTTTTATTGATAAATTTCAATTTTATAATTGCTACATTATGTAACTTTATAATCAGTATATTTAATTTACATCTGAATTAATCATAATCAAGATTTTGGAATTTGCATATGGTAAATCAAAATTTAATTATTATCGAATTAAATTCAGAACCCATTGAATAAAAGAAACTGCAAATAGCTTTTTCTTTGCAAAATGTTTCTGTATTACTACTGAACACATCACGATTATTTTCTAATAACATTAGTGAGGCATAAAGCACTAAAAGGAATTATGTTCATGCTAAATACTGAAATAATATGAAGTGGAAATGCAAAAACAAATTTGATATTTAATATTAAATTTTCAAATCAACATACTATCTATGCCTCTTTTCATTGAGAAAACAGTCGATTTCTTGATGAACCAAATTGCTATAAACCGTTTTGACTCACCATTTTATAAGTTATAAAAATTTCTTGAGGCATGAATTCATGTAACAAAGAAAAAAATGCTCCGAGCCATTTTTATCAGCGTATTTTTAAATTGAAGATTAATTCCAAATCAAACTCATTCTGAGACTTTTTCAAATTATTTTGCTATACATAAAAGAACCAGATAGCTTCTGTTTAATAATCCATGATAAGTTAAAAAATACCTTTCTCATGCACTAAGATAAACGCCAAATTTAAAAAATCTCGTAGAAACATTTGAATAGAACATGAACCTGATTTTAATAAAAACGAGCAAATACAAGCACATAAACAAATCAACAAAAATATATCTTCAATTTTTGTGCATTCATTAAAACATAAACATGATGCTTTAAGAATTCATTAGAATTAAAATTATACATTAATTCTAAACAGTAAATTATTTTTTAAGTTTGATGAAATGCTGCATGTTTATTGAATACCTTGTGAAGCGACAAATTTTATACAGATTGCCTCGAAAGAAGGCGATTATGACTTCTTTTAAACTAAATGTCAAGTTTAAATGTTATTGAGTTCTTCATGTTTCATATATAGAGGCGTAATAATATTAAATAAGCCATTGCAGAAATTCAGGGAATTGAACTTAACAATAATTTTTGACTCTTTTTTTCAAGAATCAAAACGCAAAAAATCGAGGAATATAGAAATTCATTTTAAGAACATATTTTGTAAGATAATAAATATTTAAAAATATGTTGTCATCAGAAAACGGTCAGTTGTTGGAATTATAAGATTTAAATAGACTATTAATTTCTTGTTATTTTTACATGAAAATTGTGTTGGATATTAAATAGGACATGCTTTAATAGCAACGCTTCAGATGCGTTGCTATAACAAAAATTTCATTTCTTGTACGCCATATCCTATTTTTCTTGAATTAAATATAAGGAAATAAATTGGTGGTCACATTCTTTGCAAATATAACAAATGAGAATAGAACGCTGACTAACACATTTACTCTTTCTGTTGAATATGAATTTAAAGAAACATTTTTTTTTTTCACATTTAGAAAACATTATTTTCAAATTAAACGAAAAGACCTTCATTATATTTAATAAAGATAATACCCAAACCCATTTCCCAAAGATAGTACCCAAACAAATTTCGAATTTTTATGAAATTTTGTTTCCTTTCTGGAGCTCAGTGTGCTCATAAAATTCAATGAAATGCTTACTATTAAATATTATGAGGATGAGGTTCTATATGAGGATGTCGAAGATCCTGTTAAGTGATTTGAAGCTTGCCAACAGGAAAATTAAAGAATAGCCGGTATAATCTGTGAGCTTATCGGATGAATTGCTTAATATCCTAAGGGATTTGTCAATAAGTTCCGCAAAAAAATTCGATGAAATTAAAAGAAACACATTTTATATAAGAAATAATTAAGTGCAGTTACTTCGTTCGAAAACGTGTCATTACATGTTAGATGACGTGGAAAGCTACGTTTGCATGCCAAAATGGCGTCACGTTATTTGATTCCATTAGGGAGTTTCATGTGCACAAGAAACAGAACAGGAACACACGGCTTAAACCTCGATCAGATTTTGAAGTTCAGAAACACTTTGTTATCCATTAATTGTTTGTTTATCCATTAATATCAAGTTATGCATATCAGATTAAATTGAAAAGAAACACGTCTAATATTCCAGGTGGCCTCCGAAGGCCGCTAGTTAACAATGAACCTCTCAGACAAGTCTTGTCTGCATTTTGTGGACTTTTTAAACTATTTTCGAGAACAAATATTTTAATGTTGGGCGCAGATTTCCTTTTTTGTCAACATGCAGGCTTTCTTCGCAAACAAAATGCTACATTAATAGTGTCTCTTAAGAAACCTTTTCCAAGCCAACGTTAGACACTCAATATATTAAATTGAACGAAGTATTATTTTTTATAAAAATAAACTTATAACTTTGTAGGAGTTTTATTCATATTTATTTGCACTGAAACGGGAGAAAGCAAAATGTGCTCACAGACAATAAAGTTTCAAACATTCGTTTTCAGTGATACAGACTCAAAACTGAAACAAAGTGTTTTTTATATTTATTTGGACCACATTCTTAAAAACAAGGCCAAATGTCAATTAGATGTGGCATGCCCTGCAGACAACAGCTGATAATTATCTTGCACTTCTGGCGGAAAATACTTCAGGAAATGTTCGGATGGCATTCTATTTAATTCTGAATCTAATCGGCACAAATAGTAGAGAGTGCAATAAACGTTCTGTCGAGCAAACAATATATGATTCAAAATTTACTTCGTTTAGAGTTTATATATTTTTTAAATTGAAATAAAACTTGAATATTCATTTCCTAAATTATTCCGATGAAATAAAATTCGAAAATAAATTCTGTCACTGTTAGCTATAAAATTTCAAAAGTCCGGCATTTGTTTTAAACTGATTTTACTTTGATTATTTTTCAGTATTTCTTTCAAG
>BGPR01011738.1:0-47391 GCA_013235015.1 Araneus ventricosus | reverse complement strand
CTTGAAAGAAATACTGAAAAATAATCAAAGTAAAATCAGTTTAAAACAAATGCCGGACTTTTGAAATTTTATAGCTAACAGTGACAGAATTTATTTTCGAATTTTATTTCATCGGAATAATTTAGGAAATGAATATTCAAGTTTTATTTCAATTTAAAAAATATATAAACTCTAAACGAAGTAAATTTTGAATCATATATTGTTTGCTCGACAGAACCTTTCTTGCACTCTCTACTATTTGTGCCGATTAGATTCAGAATTAAATAGAATGCCATCCGAACATTTCCTGAAGTATTTTCCGCCAGAAGTGCAAGATAATTATCAGCTGTTGTCTGCAGGGCATGCCACATCTAATTGACATTTGGCCTTGTTTTTAAGAATGTGGTCCAAATAAATATAAAAAACACTTTGTTTCAGTTTTGAGTCTGTATCACTGAAAACGAATGTTTTAAACTTTATTGTCTGTGAGCACATTTTGCTTTCTCCCGTTTCAGTGCAAATAAATATGAATAAAACTCCTACAAAGTTATAAGTTTATTTTTATAAAAAATAATACTTCGTTCAATTTAATATATTGAGTGTCTAACGTTGGCTTGGAAAAGGTTTCTTAAGAGACACTATTAATGTAGCATTTTGTTTGCGAAGAAAGCCTGCATGTTGACAAAAAAGGAAATCTGCGCCCAACATTAAAATATTTGTTCTCGAAAATAGTTTAAAAAGTCCACAAAATGCAGACAAGACTTGTCTGAGAGGTTCATTGTTAACTAGCGGCCTTCGGAGGCCACCTGGAATATTAGACGTGTTTCTTTTCAATTTAATCTGATATGCATAACTTGATATTAATGGATAAACAAACAATTAATGGATAACAAAGTGTTTCTGAACTTCAAAATCTGATCGAGGTTTAAGCCGTGTGTTCCTGTTCTGTTTCTTGTGCACATGAAACTCCCTAATGGAATCAAATAACGTGACGCCATTTTGGCATGCAAACGTAGCTTTCCACGTCATCTAACATGTAATGACACGTTTTCGAACGAAGTAACTGCACTTAATTATTTCTTATATAAAATGTGTTTCTTTTAATTTCATCGAATTTTTTTGCGGAACTTATTGACAAATCCCTTAGGATATTAAGCAATTCATCCGATAAGCTCACAGATTATACCGGCTATTCTTTAATTTTCCTGTTGGCAAGCTTCAAATCACTTAACAGGATCTTCGACATCCTCATATAGAACCTCATCCTCATAATATTTAATAGTAAGCATTTCATTGAATTTTATGAGCACACTGAGCTCCAGAAAGGAAACAAAATTTCATAAAAATTCGAAATTTGTTTGGGTACTATCTTTGGGAAATGGGTTTGGGTATTATCTTTATTAAATATAATGAAGGTCTTTTCGTTTAATTTGAAAATAATGTTTTCTAAATGTGAAAAAAAAAAATGTTTCTTTAAATTCATATTCAACAGAAAGAGTAAATGTGTTAGTCAGCGTTCTATTCTCATTTGTTATATTTGCAAAGAATGTGACCACCAATTTATTTCCTTATATTTAATTCAAGAAAAATAGGATATGGCGTACAAGAAATGAAATTTTTGTTATAGCAACGCATCTGAAGCGTTGCTATTAAAGCATGTCCTATTTAATATCCAACACAATTTTCATGTAAAAATAACAAGAAATTAATAGTCTATTTAAATCTTATAATTCCAACAACTGACCGTTTTCTGATGACAACATATTTTTAAATATTTATTATCTTACAAAATATGTTCTTAAAATGAATTTCTATATTCCTCGATTTTTTGCGTTTTGATTCTTGAAAAAAAGAGTCAAAAATTATTGTTAAGTTCAATTCCCTGAATTTCTGCAATGGCTTATTTAATATTATTACGCCTCTATATATGAAACATGAAGAACTCAATAACATTTAAACTTGACATTTAGTTTAAAAGAAGTCATAATCGCCTTCTTTCGAGGCAATCTGTATAAAATTTGTCGCTTCACAAGGTATTCAATAAACATGCAGCATTTCATCAAACTTAAAAAATAATTTACTGTTTAGAATTAATGTATAATTTTAATTCTAATGAATTCTTAAAGCATCATGTTTATGTTTTAATGAATGCACAAAAATTGAAGATATATTTTTGTTGATTTGTTTATGTGCTTGTATTTGCTCGTTTTTATTAAAATCAGGTTCATGTTCTATTCAAATGTTTCTACGAGATTTTTTAAATTTGGCGTTTATCTTAGTGCATGAGAAAGGTATTTTTTAACTTATCATGGATTATTAAACAGAAGCTATCTGGTTCTTTTATGTATAGCAAAATAATTTGAAAAAGTCTCAGAATGAGTTTGATTTGGAATTAATCTTCAATTTAAAAATACGCTGATAAAAATGGCTCGGAGCATTTTTTTCTTTGTTACATGAATTCATGCCTCAAGAAATTTTTATAACTTATAAAATGGTGAGTCAAAACGGTTTATAGCAATTTGGTTCATCAAGAAATCGACTGTTTTCTCAATGAAAAGAGGCATAGATAGTATGTTGATTTGAAAATTTAATATTAAATATCAAATTTGTTTTTGCATTTCCACTTCATATTATTTCAGTATTTAGCATGAACATAATTCCTTTTAGTGCTTTATGCCTCACTAATGTTATTAGAAAATAATCGTGATGTGTTCAGTAGTAATACAGAAACATTTTGCAAAGAAAAAGCTATTTGCAGTTTCTTTTATTCAATGGGTTCTGA
Organism: Araneus ventricosus; assembly: GCA_013235015.1. Classification (NCBI taxonomy): domain Eukaryota; kingdom Metazoa; phylum Arthropoda; class Arachnida; order Araneae; family Araneidae; genus Araneus; species Araneus ventricosus. The sequence continues at coordinate 44,630 of BGPR01011738.1, read as the reverse complement.
ATTTAATTCGATAATAATTAAATTTTGATTTACCATATGCAAATTCCAAAATCTTGATTATGATTAATTCAGATGTAAATTAAATATACTGATTATAAAGTTACATAATGTAGCAATTATAAAATTGAAATTTATCAATAAAAATGTAGTTATCATCATTAAAAGTATGCAAAATAATATTATTCAAACAGCGAATACAAAAAGTAATATCATACAGTTTTGCGGATTCCATATGATAGGTTCTCCCTCGTACAGATCCAAAAACTCCATAATCAATTCTGCTAAAAAATTACGACGTGAGAACAGAGTACAAAATATAACATGCCACTGGAATGGATCGCGTGGTCGCGTATTTGATGTCTGAGCTATTTACCGCCACAAGTCGGGAAACCACAGATGCTCTTACAAGCCCCCGAGCGACATCCCGTTCCGACGACAGGAAACGACGCGAGCCGCGGACGAAATCGCATCGTGGCTCCGAGCCTTTACGTTTCCATGCCAATGACTCTTCACGCGACTTGACTCCATCAGGGAGTTTCATGCACGCGAGGAGGTGAATTGAGGTTTGAAAATGCTTTGCTCACAGATCCATTAGCATCAAGTTATACATAAGAGACTTAAATTAAATGAAATGCAACCGATATTTCCGGCGAAACAGAGGGTCGACAAGTATTGAATATTGTTTTACCTACGCTTTCATTTCATGAATTTTTGAATTAGTTTTGAGTAATTGTTGCTTAATATTCATTATTTAGGTTTAATTCCATTTTAAATTATGTGAACTGGTATGAATATCTTATCTGAATTTTAACATTGATTATTTTTCTTATGGAATATTTTCATATACAGATTTTGATTACACGGCATGATTGGTATTACACTGCGAAATGTCATTTTTGTGCTGTTCAACGAAACCAAAGCTTCGAAAAAAAATAGAATTCGACCATTCCGAATTTTTTATGCGCATAACAGCTTTCAAACCATGTCCTAATTCATGACAGAGATTATAACATTAATCCGTTTGATCGCCTCGAAATTATTTCGACTTGAATCCATATTTAACAAACCTTTGGTAAACTCTTTCTTTACAAAATTAAACGTTCTGTGAACGACAGCTTTCTAAACAGTTGTCAAATGAGCGCGATTTAACATTAAAGAAGCGCAAAACATGTGTACAATGTTAATGTAGTCAATGATGCAACGTCTGTATGCAAATATATGTACAAAATATATCAGACAACAAAATGTTTAAACTTTTTGCTCAAATACATTTCCAAAATAATAAAAAAAATTTGATTAGATGTAAACTGAAAGCTTTTCAATGAAGTTAAATATAAGTTTTATGAGCAAATCGTGGTTATTCATCTAACGTGTACAAAATTCTAGAAGGATTAGATTATCGTAAGACATATCGGGGTCACTAAGAATGCAAGGTCGGAAACATCTCTTCAAAAGATGAACTGCTGAAAGACTGCTATTAAGGCGAATATAAGAAATATTGAGAAAAATTTATGTGACTGCAAGTCTTGGGATTTATCCGTTCAAGTAGTTACCAGACTGTTCTGAAAACCATCATGTGAAATCTTTCCCAAATGCAGGCGAAATGAGTTGAATAGCAGCTGAAGAAACAAGTTTTTTAAAAAAACTAAGCGATTCTTTCGATGAAATGAATGGCAAGCGTGACGAAGGTTAAAACTTTAGATTTTTGCATTTTCTACAACCTCAAAGCATTTTCTGAGTAATGGGCAGAATTGAGAATTATCTGTGGTGTTAAGTTTCCATTTATCGCCTGAACGCAATCGCACGAAGATTACATTTTTGTTCCGGAATTGTTTGTAATTCTATTTTCAGTTAATGCAATCTAAACTTTCTAGAAGCTCAAACACGATTAGTTGATTGAACTTTTATATGCAGAAGAATTCTCACGTGTTCCTGAAGCAGAGGGTGATTGCAGGGAGCTTGAACTCCTTAGCCACAGTAACTTCCGTAACGATGGTGGTGGGGTACTTGTAATAAATGCTGAAGAACTCCACCGACTGGATTATCAGGAAAATCAGGCAGATAAGGAAAACAATACTCTTGAATGTTTTCCAAATAACCATTTTTTCTCTAGCACATCTTCTACTGGTTTTCTCAAGAGCGGATTCTTCTTTCGCAATGGAATCTCTTCTCGATTCAGTGACTGTTTCTTCAGTGTTTGATATTCTGATGCTTCCACCAACCTAAAAAAATTATTCAAAGTAAGTACAGACATTTATTTATTTATTTAAAGAAAAGCACACTACAGAGAAAACTCCATTTACAGAGTGCCGACAAACACACAAAGAACAAAAGTCACAATGAGCAAATAAAAAATAAAAAAGAACATGCCTTAGAAAGCAAAAAGTAGACCACAGAGAATACATAAAATCATAAAACGTATATGTAATTAAAAACGAAAACACATAATCACAAAACTTTAAGACGCACTATGACACCAAAAGCCGTATCCAAAGCCGTAGCCAAAAGCCAGACACATATATCTCTCATAGAACTTTGGCATTTAATTAAAAAACGCCTTTGTTGAAATCTGGAATCAATGTTATGAAACAGTTTTATTATTTTTTAAGCCTTCACTTTTCATAACGCTTAGGCCCTTTAATAAGACAAAATTTTCAGTCGTCAAGAAAAATGAGATGGAAATGAGTTCGAATTTAAGGAAAATGATTAGTTCTTTATAGATGGTTATTTATTTTTGAATACTGATAGCAGGATTTATTTTAATACTAGATGCTTTGGCCCGGCGTTGCACGGGCTATCTCGAATAATGCGTCATTCTCTAGCGGAGAAAAGAAGTGAAGTCACTTTTCGCATTCCCAACATTCTCTCCTAAATAAATAAGGAGAAATAACGGTTCAACCATTCCATCTGAGAAAACGCGTCGAAATCCAATTGTTTAAAAATAAATCTTTAAAAATACAAAAAATCGTTATTTTACAAAAAAAAAAAAATCATTGTCCTGGCGAAATGAATGGTAGTTCAGATTCCGGGATTATTTTTTTGTCTAAATTTAGTAAGGAGCGAAGCAAATAACTCGGCGTTGCTCGGGATTCATATTTTTCATACGCCCGCTTCCAGTTTATTTTTCTACAATTAAAGTCTTTTTTCCTAGAAATATCTCCTTTGAATCCTGTATTGCTGAATTAGAACTTGCAAATCAAGTCTCTTTATTACTTTTAAACAGTATGGTTTGAATGAAAACACGAGAGGTTTGGAAAAAGAAATTTTATTTTAAACTTTGAAACAATAAACCGTATAATAATTAATACAACTTTAAAATGAACAATTATACTTTCAAAGTTTATAAATTAAAACATGGTTTTAAAACCAACTTTGACTGCAGCATTATTTTTAACCGACTCTGGCTCCAGCATTATTTTTAACCGACTCTGGCTCCTCCAAAATAAAGCCGACTCCTCGACTCTCCACCCCTGATGTAATTAAAGAAATGTAATTGCCATTTATTCGAACTGAAGTATATACGCACGAAGCAAGATGCACTGCCTGCATGAAATCTCAAAGTAAAACCTCACAGAAAACAACAGTTTTAGTAAAAACCATATTTGAGCGATTTAACTTTCCCTGTTTCTTTGCATCATTTACCAAAACTCGCACACAACGCCATCCATATTGCATTGTTGCAATGGGTTGCGTCATTCTCTGGCGGAGAGAAGTGAGGACGTGTGACACATGTCCAACATTCTCACCTAAATAAATAAGAAGAAAAGAGCGGTTCAAACATTTTGCCGGCGAAAACGCGTCGAAATCGACTATTTTAATAAATACAAAAAAAAATCTTATTTTGTAAAAAAAATTATACCGTTTTCTGGCGAAATGAATGGTCTATCTCAGGGGATCCGAACCTTTAATCTCTCGCGTGCCCCATGATTAAATTTTATATTTTCGTGTACACTCCATTGACATGTCTTCCCCCCCCTCCCCCCAACTACCAACCATTTGTCTAAGCAAAGAAGTTTTTATCAATAATGTTAAGGGCTTAGGTTAGATTAAGAGTCAAATGACTCGAATTAATATCACTTGTAACATTTGCTTTACTTAATTTTCTTTTATTGCATTTTTACAATAGTATTACAGTGGAGCACCGTTTATACGTTTCTCGTTTAAACGTTTTTGTCATTTATGCGTTTTTTTTAATGGTCCCGGCAAAATCCAATGCATATTAACGTTAAATAATTTCATTTATACGTTTTCCTAAAATTGTAAATTTCATTTATACGTTTTTTTCAAGAACTCAAGAAGAGAGAAAATGCACATTTAAACCAGTGCTTCAAAAAAACTTCGAGTCCAAAGCGGAAAATTCGCTGATGTAGAAAAAGTGCTTTTACAGTGGTTTAATCAGTGACGTAGTGTAAAAATTCCCATCAGTGGTCCTTTGCTTATGGAGAAAGCACAAGAAATTTCGAAGAAACTGAATGTGAAATGCGATGCATCATTTTCCTCAGGATGGCTTCACAAGTTTAAATTAAGACACGGCATAACAGGCAAAACTGTAAGTGTAGATGTTGATTGCGAAACAGTGGATGATTGGATTGAAAACCAATTGCCTGATCTGATAAAAGGATATGAACAAAAAGACGTTTTTAATGCAGATGAGACGGGTTTGTTTTATAATCTTCTGCCATCTAAAACTCTTGCTATCAAATGGGATACGTGCCATGGTGGAAAAAAGAGTAAAGTGCGATTGACAGTGTTATTGTGTGCCAATGCAGATGGATCTGAATAATTACCTCCTTTGATTATTGGCAAATCAAAAAAGCCCCGCTGCTTCAAAAATGTGAAAGCATTACCAACAAAGTACCTAAGCAATAAAAAATCATGGATGACCATGTCTTTCTTTACCGATTGGTTAAAAGGATTAGATGATAAAATGCGAAAACAGAAACGGCGAATTATTTTATTCATTGATCAGTGTCCAGCTCATCCACCTGATAGGAACGTTCTAAAAAACACAACTGTCAAGTTCTTCCCTGCATATTGTACCAGCAAATTGCAGCCACTGGATTTAGGAATAATCCCTAAATTATTTAGGAAAATTAATTAATTAAAAATTATTAGGAAAGGATTAGGAAAATCCCTTAGGATAAATCCATAAAACAACATTATCGAAAACTTTTGGTGGAAACAGCTATCGCCAGTTTAGACCACGGAGACTCCAAAAATATGAAAATTGACGTCTTGCAAGCTATGAATTTCATAATGATGGCTTGACAAAATGTTTTTCAGAAAACGATAAAAAACTGCTTCGCCCTTGGGGGATTTTTTAACTCCAGTGGATGTCAATCCTATTGAAAACGCCGAATCTGATCATTTTGTTCCAGCAGAAAACTGGTCAAATTTAAGTGATGTTACTGCATTTGAAGAATTTGTGCAATGTGATTCAGAACTTGCAACATGTTCTCTTCTAACCATCGATGAAATGATCACAAATGAAGAAACTAGCAGTGAAGAAGAGGATAATTGCGCTGAAAAGCCTCTGCCAAGTTTTCAACAAGCTTTGACGGGTTTTAACACCATGCAAGGATACCTCATCAGCAGTGATTTAAATGATAAAGTTAAGATGGCACTTTTAACTGTACACAATGAACTTTTTTCTGTGCATTCCAAAAATGCCCTACAACCTAAAATAACAAAATGTATTTTGCAAATGCTGAATGAATATGAATAGTAGTACTACTTGTAAATTAAATCCGGAATAAAAAGTTTTGTATTACATACCTCCTGTATTTCATTTTCATGTAATATTTTAATTTACCTCTGACTTTTCATTGTTGGTTATTATGAAATTGTTCGTACTTTTTTGAATTTCGTTTATACGTTTTTTCATTTATACGTTTTTTTCTCTCAATCCCTTGAAAAACGTATAAACGGTGCTTTACTGTATATTAAAAGAACTTTATCTGTAAGGAGTGTAATCCATTTTTGAGATATCACAGCATATTTGCAATAATATTAGTATTCGTTATGAATGATCTAATGATATTAGTGAATTCTGTTTTTCAAAGCTAAAGATAAAGAACAGATTTAGAAATTCATTGTCTGAAGAGAACTTGGAATTCTCTGTATCTATTGGAAAGGAATTGTTTGATGATTTGGATGCAGCGGTAATTATTGACATACCATCTAGTAAACTCAAACGCTTACTGAGTTCTGTACTTTTGAGTTGTTAATCTTTTAAAGTAAGAAGTGTTCTTTAAAATTGTTGAAATTGGTACATGGTTAGCTCTATAATTTCAGTTTGGCTAAAAAAGTCTCAAAATAACAATACAGTTCCAAAATTACAGTAAGCTATACACCCACGAAAAATTATTTAAAATTCAATCATAAATTTGTTTCTGTATTCGGTAATTTTTACTTTCAATAATATGTAATAATACATGTATACTAAAATTAATAATTTGACTAGCTAAGCGAGGTCCTGTTTTCACTGGACCGTTCGAGTGAAAACAGTTTGTCAGTAATTTACTGACTTGTCTGTAGTTTGTTTTGTCACGATGAAACGTGCTGTTCGATTTTCTTTGAATATGGCATGAATGCTCTTTGATGTCGTCGAAAACGACAGTATGTGTAAAGATTTTTATTTTTTTATTCCGTTTCAAGATGGCGGACCCTTAAATGGTTGCGTTTCATGTAATGTTAAGTGTTCTTCCAACGATTGTAGCCAAACGAAACTCCGTTCATAATGCCTCCAAATATACCTCTAATAATAACAAATTGCATTTAATTGCGATATTTTGTTAATATTGATAAAAGCAGACATTTAATTGTACTTCAATTAATAATGATAAAAGCAGAGACTTGCGCAAATAATTTGAATTCGGAAAATAAATGGCTAAACTTTTAAAGACTGAAATGAAGAGCAGATTTCTTTTTTTTGGTGGGGAGGGGTGAGGTCTACTCTTCATAGAATTACTAGTATATATAACAGCTTTTTAGATGATAACAATATATAATATTTTATAAAGTATATCATGTCCATTTATTGATTTTAATTGATTATATTTATAATAAAAAATTTAAAAATATATATAGAGAAAAAATATCATTTTTGATATGAGTGGTCTCCCATTGAATGCTGGCACCCGCTATTTTCAGACCCAGTCCACCACTGAACATGGTATTCAAACCGACTCTGACTACAGAATTATATTCAACTGACTCTTACTCTTCCAAAAAAGGCCGACTCCTCGACTCTCCATCCCTGATGTAATGAAACAAATGTAACTACCATTTATTCGAACTGAAGTATATACGCACGAAGCGAGATGCACTGCCTACGTGAAATCTCAAAGTAAAACCTCACAGAAAACAACAGTTTTAGTAAAAACCATATTTGAGCAATTTAATTTTCCTTGTTTCTTTGTATCAATTACCAAAACCCGCACACGACGCTGTTCATATTGCATTGTTGCTGCTTTCAACAATGAAAGAGAAACACGCGATTAAATATTTGTTTAAACAATGAAGACGGTTTGAATTGCGCTGCAACAATAAAAAGTATTGTCGTAAATTAATTTCTTTTTAACTAATTGTAATGTAGGAATTTAAATGGTCAAAATGGATTCCTTGGATTATTTCCCATCTTTTTGTACTTTCGGCGCGCTTCTCCGTTCAGCGGTTCGAGAGAAGATAGCCTCACATTCTCACATACATACGAATTTTAATAGTGTTGATTTATAATCTTTCCATTAGTTCGAAGAATGATAATGTTATGACACATTGACATATGTTACTGAGATTGATAGTTTTTCCACTGTTCATTTCAATGTATATTTCAAATGTGAAGAAAGTATTTCTAAGGGGCACTGCGAATTTTAAACAGAGAATGAGATCAAATGATTGTTAAATATCATTGTATTAAAATGTATGAAAATTTCGCATATCACGTATCAATATTATATAAAATGGAAGAATTAGATCAAATATTGAACGTCTTGATGGCCAGAAAGCTTCATAAATGGAAATGGCACATACTTCTCTCCAGTATACTTGATTTGTTCAGTTAGAATTATCAGTAGATTAGCCCATGAACACCGAAATGATTTTAAGCCTAGATTTCAATAAATTTATTTTAAATTATGTTTAAAACACTAAGATTAAGTTAACTGTGAATAAAATTTAATTCGGAGAAAAAATTATTTTGGGTTTTGTTTATTTTATGTAAAAAAAATCAAAAAAATTATTTTAAAAACTTTTTTACATAAATATTGAAGATTTTTTAAAATGTAGTAAAATTGAATGAAAAGAAAAATTTCAAAATAATGATATTTTGACATCAAAGTCCGGCCAACTGTTGTTATATTCCTGATGAAAACTGTTTTGGAGATTGGCAATACCTATTGTCTTGCTATAAGACGCAAAAGAAAAACAATGGAATGCTTTCAGTCCAGCCACGGAAGTGAAATTCAGCTGCCCCGTAAATTGGACGCTGGGCGTTAGAATCAGCATATTCAATTAGTTCAGTTAGGAGGACTAGTGTGAATAGTCGTAATTTCTTCCGTTAATATGTGTAATATGGAATTATCTTTATTGTAAGTGAGCTTCACTTTTAAAGTGTCTAACACGTTATTTCAGCCTTTTTCTTTCCAAACACTTCATACCAGTATTATAGTAGAACATACAGGGTGTCCCAAAAAAGTGTAGCAAGCACTTCTTTCCTCAAATATTGCACCTAGATATATACTTCCCATTACAAAGTTTCATCAAACAAGGTAGGGGTTTGTATCAAAACACTTTTGGATTCTGTGGAGGTCGTTGATAAAAAGTTTTAAAAAATTTAATTTTTAGACGGCCCCCCATAGAGTAAAAGTGTTAATGAGTAAAATGTTCTTCTTACTCTCATCCACTTATAAACTAAGTTTCACGATTCTATCTGCGAAAAGTGCAGAGAAATAGTTATTTCTACCTTTTAAGGGGCTTCTCACAAATTTAAATGCAGATGTTAATTGCAGAAATGCAAATTTATTTGAAAAAAGAAAAATTGAAAAGTAATAAAAACGAGAAAAAAAGACAGAAGTGAATGAAAGAAGCAAGGCAGACATAGAATGGGGGTTGAACACCAAATATTTTTGGAAAGCACCAAAATTCGCTCATTACGCACAACTAAGTGATATGAAGGGCGAAGGTGAAAAGCTATCCTTTCTGTCTTTGAACTGAACCAGGACTGGATATTAGATTGCTCCTATTTAGCTAACTAATGCTCTTTTCTTTTTCTTTCCTTTCTCTCGACATCAGTCTCGCCTAAGTTTCGAGTTCGCGCCCTTGTTCTGTTTTTCTTAGATTTCTCTTTCTTTGGCAGTTTTTAGGTTTCGGATTCACTTTCATGGTGTCTGAAAAGGTACTCGGCTAGGTATTACGTATTTGTATTCTTGTGTTAGAAGTCATCACCGAAAAAGATACGACGGTAATTTTATAGAATCAACAACTTAAAACTTTACTGTAACAACTTGATTTACTTTTAAGATAATTACAACTACAAGTTTGGGCTAATTGAAGGTAAGGATATTTTTGAAAAAAATTATTTCCATTGTATTCTAGTAATATTAATGTAGCACTGCTTGTTTCTCAGCAGCTGAGCCGCCACTTCTTTCGATACTTGTCGACGGTTCACATATTCAGCTATTTTATAAATGAATCAATTAATGTATTATTTGAGCATTTTTAAACTTAATATGATCCGCCGACCGTTAAAACGCTCCATACCCTATGGGTGAGTGGTTAATAAATAAATAAATTTTATATGAGTTAATAAATGCATGATTATTTCCTGATTTCATACTTTTAATAACTTATTGAAATATGTGTATTATCCGTGAATCGCACATCGTATTACTCGATCAAACAGCAATCATAGGTGTGAAAAAGTGGACTAAGTCAATAAATTTGCCTTCTAATTCTCCTAAGTTTTGCAGATAGAAGAGTGCAACTTTGTATGTTCATAGATGAATGTAAGTAAATCATTTCACTGATTGACCCTTTTACACTGTGTGGGCCAAAATTTAATTTTTAAAACTTTCTATTATTTATTTCCAAAGAATCCAAAGTGTTTTCATATCAATAAATCTTATTTGATGAAACATTGAAATTGGATTTATATGTCTAGGAACAATATTTAATGAAATAAACGTTTGTTCCCCTTTTTTCGGCACACCCTGTATGTATATACAGGGTGGCCACAGAAATTACTTTCCGGGCCTTAATTTCAGAGCGACTGCAGCTATAGTCATAAAAGTGGTGTCTAGGTATAGTAAAGTGGCTATAGGGTATTCTAGAAGAATGCCTGCAGGGCTATCTTGTTACAAACAGCAGAATTAGCTTTTCTATCTCAGAAACGGAGCGATACATAGAAAAAAAAATGTCTATTACGATATTGTAGAACATTATCAGTTTAGTACAAAAGACTTCTTGTTTACATTAATGCTAAGAACAGAACGCTTAAAACTTCATTTTGTTCGTGATTTCTAACACTGTTGCATGACGAAACGCGTTAGAAAGAGTAACAAAAAATCAATTATAACAAGATACCTTTATTTTTTGGTGTTCGCACTGCTCTTCTTCAGCTTTAATACATGTTTCGAACTTTGTTTGAAATTGACGTTGGGATCTTTTCAGCATATTAAGTGTCAAGATGGCACAAGCAATAGTAATATGTCGACGACAGTCTTGCAGTTTTGGTGGAGAGGTCGCACACACCTGCTGTTTGAGGTATCCCCGCAGGAAAAAGAACATTGAGGTCATTTCTGTCCGAAAGATAACATTATCTCCTTTCGCCCATGTTCTATGACGTCACAGTTGTGGAAATTGCAAACAAACGAATGTGCGTTTTAAGCCTTCTATTCATGGTATTAAAATCATTAAGGTGTCTTTTTGTTGTAAATCGATGATGCTCCACAACATTGCATTTGACTTTTCCCCCCTACATTGCTCCATTTTCGAGATAGGAACGCAAATTCCGCAGTTTGCCACCAGGTGGCGCTGCAAATGCACTCATGGCGTAGCCCAGAGACATTTTACTATACCAGGACACCACTTTTATGACAATAACTACAGTCTTCCGTAAATTCATGGGGTTTAAGTGACTTTAGTTTGATATATATATATATATATATATATATATATATATATATATATATATAACTTCTTATATATGATCAAACAGAAACAAAGTAAACAAGACATATCAAGAAGCAAATCCTATACTAAAAATTCATAATTTGAACAATACAACCAAAATTAAAACAAAATCTAAAGAATTGAAAATACTATAGATACCATGAACAAAAAATTAAGTTTAAACATTCATATGTCAACATGTAAAAAAAAAGTCTATTGTTATTAAAAGTATTGGAAAAGGCAATCCAAGTATATGGAGTTTTCAACAATTAATATAGCAGCTTGGATGTGGACAAGCTTTAGCCAGGTTTATATATATATATATATATCAATTTACCTTGTCAATGATCATACAAATGAAATACAAAAGGTAGTTTGATTAAAGACTATTACACTGTGAAAAAAGACAACCTAGAATTGGAATTCTAATAATCAAATGCCTATCAGCCTTGGGAACTGAGATATCGTATTAGATATAGATTATCGTTATTAGATAAATAAATGAATATATGATGCCATCTTATTCTTAATCCAGTGGCGCCATCTACATATGAAGTGAATTACTAATATCTTTGTTAATTCCATTATATATGATCACATCAAAAATAAATCCAAAAGACTTTTAATTAAATGGTGGTAAATATTTCTTATTAACATAAGCAAACGTGAAATTTATAGGATGCCCATATCTCATAGCATTTTCAAGAAATGTATCAATATGAGACTGCTATTTTAATCTGTCTGTGTCTAAAATAGTGCTTCTATGAATATAATTTAAGACGATATTTCAATATATTTGACGACTAATGTAGCTATTCCAAGAAGGTAACTTGTTTATATTGTACTGAAAAGTGTTTCTATCATAAATCTCAGTGCTTAATTTATTATCAACTATTTTTATTTCAAGATCTAGAAAATCTGCAGAAGAAAAACCACCATTAGTTTTTAGTAATATCAAATATTATATATATATATGTTACCGCTAAAGTGCAGAAATCAGTTATTCTACAGATTATCTAGGTAATGTGCAGATTAACTAGGAGGATTCGTTAAAGTGCCGAAAATGGTTTCATTTCTCAAATTACCTAGATAATCTGCACATTACCTACTAAGCACTCGTTAAAGTGAAAATAAGATCTTTGCTGGAACAACAGTAACGTTTCTGTACGCTTAAATTAACATAATGTTATTTATTTATTTTTCGATATCTAAAAAATCAAGTTAATACAATCAAACAATCAACAAATTAGTTGATACAATCAATCATCAATCAATTAAATAACTATAATACAAAGAATCAAACGGTTTAAAATATTATTATAATTAAGGAAATGAATTCGCAAAACATATGATAAAATTATCCTTATTTATTAGTGCAATCTAAAGATTGGTGACACTTTGAATTACATAGCAATTGATTTTTGCGACAAGCACACCTATTTGTGGTACATTTAGATTTGCAGTCACATTTTCTGAAACCCTGCCCAGTACCAAGGGATTGTTTTATTGTTGTTTGACATAAAGATATTTCTACAGCAGGGACATCTTTCGTTAAAAATCTCTCTTTGCAAACACTGAATTCAGATTTTGCAAACAATTGTTTTAAAATACTCGTTTTAGTACCAAGTTTATAAAAGCCTTCTTCTGTTTTACTAAGAACCACAGCTAGAATCGAGCGGGCATCAGTTTTTCCTCTGTCTACTTCGGGTACTTTAATTCTCACAGTGACACCTTCATCGACATTTAGGTGCTTTGCATTAGAAACTGCTAACATTTTCTTTGCTTGCTTTTCTAAACCTTTCTTGGCTTCATCACGCTGTATTTTCTGATCCATATTTTTTTACATATGTTGCACAACACATTCTTACCATACCCTTCCTCTTTAGGATCTATTTCACAACAAATTACGTGAACAAATATATCACACGATTTACACTTGTGAGCACCTGATGCTGCTTTCGAGCAAACAACACAGACCATGTCTTCTATAGTCCTCTTTACAGGCTCTGTACTAAACTGTGATGGCGATTCTGCTGAAGTTGAGGGTAACTCTGTGATGACTTCTTCAACATGCAGAGGTGATTCCTTGGAGGTGCAGGGTAACTGAATATTCTTCACAACTGCATCCTCAATCAACGGTGTAGAAGGTAGTTTAAGATTACAATCGAAAAATTCTTGTATTTCTATAGGTGATTCTGTAGAAGCAGGGGATAACGGAATGTCCTCTTGAAGTAAGATTTCACTGTGATCCCATAATCACAGTCCCTTGTAAATCTTCTAATTTTTATAAGAAATATTACACAAATTAAGAAAATTGAGAAAGCCGATCCATATATGGAAATAAAACAATTTTAATGACATTTTGGACTCACAGCAACATGTAGTGTTAAGCCAAGACTTTATGGAAACAGGCTTCCCCTGAGAAAATTATTGGATAAATGAAAAAGGAGCCTCTCCCAAAATTTAGCAATAAGGAGAGATAAAAAAATTAATACAAAACCAGACACGTCTAAAACACATACCTTAAACGAGCTTGCAAAGCTACTAAGCTACTTTTGAAATTTGAAAATTCAACCAGGTTCAAACAACTAGAATAATCTAAATATTAATAATTTGACTAAATATTATTAAATAACAGCAATTTTAGATCCATAGAACCTGTTCTAGAGCATTCTGAAAAGGCGATACTAATTGTAACAACCTTAAATAAATTTATTGTTATAATTAAAGTCCTCCTATTCAGAATGCCCTTGAGCAGATTCTATTCTATTCACGCTAAACAAAATTTCACCAGTATGTAGAACAAGTAATGTGCTATGTAAAAACTGAAAAAAAGGAAGAGAATAAAAAGGAAAAAAAATGCTAAAATTTTCGTCCATAAGGTGGACCAATATCTTGGGTGATATTCGCAGATTTTTTTTTTTGTTATTATTATTATTATTATTGAAGCAAAATGAAATAGTTCATTTGATATTTTTAGTTTAAATAAATAATCTGCTAATTCAGAACTTTAAGACTTTGGTCGTGCAGAATATTGTTTTTATGCTCATTTTCTTTTTAAATTTTCACTAGGATGTTGCACAAGTGATGCACTCCATAAACAAAAAAAAAGAAAGAAAAATCTGTATTCTGAACGAAAAAAGATTTTTCATTTTTCGTTCAAAACTGACTTTGGGTAGCGTTTTTAGTTAAACCAAACAAAACTCAAATAAGCTATTCAATTTTTCTTTAGCGATAAAAAAAAAATTTTAAAAAAATCACCTCAGATATTGACGCAACTCTACCTACAGACGAAAAAATTGTTACAATTTGTTTCCTACTTTTTTTCGGTTTTCACAGACCACATTATTTTTAGAACATAATAGCGAAGTTTTGTTTCATTTGCATCCATAGAACCGACACAATGCCCTCTAAATATGCAAAATTTTTCATAGCAACTCTATGCTTGTATACTTTTAATCTCAAGATTAAAAAATATAGTTTTATAATTCTTTTGAATTGTCATTATTTAAAAAATATTTTTTCGTGTAGTTACTATAACAGTTGTTAAATTTGAAATTGATGCTAATAAATGAGTTTTTTTAATATATATAATATTTTAGAAGTATTTTTGTGGCTTATAGCTAAACTCCTGAAATAAACGAGAAAAACCTAAAATATTTAGCATACTTAAAATTATATATCTGCTTATATATTACTCAGGAATGTGTATATTATTGTTTAAATGCTTGAAAAGGTTTTAATAAAGAATAAAGTCATGTATGAAGCATTTCATTTATTAAATTCAAACTCATAGCATTCATTTATTAAAAATTTTGTTTTCTCATAACAAAAAACGAAGATTTTCTTAATTTCTAAACGCTGCTTTTGTTTCCGTGTTTTTTTTTTTTTTTTTTTTCATTTTCCATGTGATTTTTTATACAAGTTTAAGACTTATACAGAAAAGCTTTTGGCATACATATTGAAGTTATTTTCTTATTAGTCTTTAAATATTTCTTCCATATCAACTATTTTTTCCCAAAATTTGATATAGATAGGATATGAGTTCACACACACATTTCTCAATTTCTCTCTGAAACATAAAATTTAATCCTAATTTTTAAAAAAGAGTTAGAGTAATTAATAAAAAGTTAGTTCGCTTTCGAGTTATTTTAGAGAGCATGGAACGTTTATCCTGAAGGCCATTACTGTAGGTGAAGAAAGTTTATATTAAAAAATTTTTAATTTTCTAAACTTATTTATTACAATTAGCTTTCAATAATTTGTAATAATGCAATAAATGATTAAATAAGCAAACATATTATAAGTAAATGAAAAAGACATTGCCAACAAATTATAAGACCACAATATGATACTGATCGTATATTTTTCCTGACAACCTCAAACACTCTGTTTTTCATTGAAGTGACCTGGTGGTTCACTTCAGTTCAATTTCAGAAATATTTTGTCATTCTTCAACGATTGTTACTTCCAGTTCACTGGCAGATGGAAACTGTTTATTATTAGCATAAGCTTTGCCACATTCCATTGGATTCAAGTCTGGAATTCGACATGGAAAAACATTAACATTTTCTTTTTTAAACCATTCATGGGTAGATTTAGATGTATGACAAGAAGCATTTTCCTGCTGAAAGATCATGTTTGCACCACATAAAAAACCCAAATGGCATCAGGTGATCATACAAGCATAGCTTTATATTGTGCAGAGTCCATACGTCCCGAAATTCGCTGTAAATCAAACAATCCATCATGATTAAATCAAACCATTACTGATCCTCCTAACATTTGTTGACAGAAGCATTCTTTCGGTTTCTTCCTCAATAGGGTGCAGGGGTGGCGCCAGAGGGAGGAACAGGAGGGCCAGGGCCCCCCTGTTGGGGATGCTGTGCCCTCCGTCGGGGAAAAATTTTGTATCCCGACGGGGAAAATTTATGTACTATGTATTCAACTGTAGTTGATAAATAATAATCTGGCGAAAATTTGAGACCAATTTCATTACACTTGCCCCCCCCCCCCCGCCGGGCAAACTCTAGCGACATTCCTGATAGGATGGGATAGGAATTCAAAATATTTTTTCAAGTCGGAATACTGCGGAAAAGTTGCGAATTGGGGAGAGTGAAAAGGGGTAAAAAAAGAAATAAAATCGGTTTATATCTTTCGGTCGCGCATGTGCTCTAAAGTTCGCCGAAATTTGGAAAAATTCACATTCTTACGATAATTTTTAACATTTTTAAATTGGCCTCTTCCTGAATGTAATAGCTCAAATTCTTATGTATTATAACCACAGAAAATAAAGTTTAAATATTATTTAAATACATCAACATCTTCCGGTCGCGCATTGCCTTTAAAATAATGAAAGTTTGAAAAAAATTTACAAATAAAGGTAGATTACAGTTCAAGGAAAAAAATACTAACAACTTACCTATTTTTTGTTTTATTTATTGAATACAAGTTTAAATGTTTGAAAACAAATTATTTTATACAATTAGTAACATTTATAAACAATTTTTTATTGAAAAAAAATAGTTTTTGTGTGAAGAGTCGCAAGTCCAAGAAAATCATGTTGAACAACTGAACATCTCCGTTTTCAATCATTATTAGCTGAAGGTACTTTGAAATCGGATTTATGGGCGAAGTTAGGCATGGTTGACCTTGGCAGCAGAGTCGTTCTGATAAACCATCCCTAGACTCAGCTCCGTAAACCTTTCCTGAGGCTTCTGTCACGAGTTTCACACATCGTTCAACTGCCTGTGTGTGAACTGGGAATGTCTTGAATGTTATATCCCAATTAGGGTTTGAGTCACTTTGAATATGTTATTTAATCTTAATAATGGGGAAGAAGGTAAATCACAGTCCATCCAGTTAATTATTTCCGAGTAGTCTTGAACCTTGAAATTAAGTTTTGGCGGCATGAATGTTCTGATGGTTGTTCTGTTTTGATCTAACTGTCTCGCCTTTAGAATTCGTCAAAGTCCGAGCTCTCTTATGTGTTTTGTATTATCTTGTGTCATGGCTAACATTAAATGTTCTGTGTGAGCGAAAAAGCCATTTTGTTTTATCACCGGGTCGACAATATTACGTAAATCTTCAGGCAGGTACCTTGAAGATTTTATTGATTGGTACACAAGTTTTCGTCCCTCTGTTAAGTATTTACTTGTTTTAATACTAAGCCACATTGACGTGTATGACTTCAACATAAATGCAACTATTTCTTGAAGTTCAGACGTGGGTCTTTCTGCACTTAGGTACAATGAGAGTTCTATTTGTTGTCGTCAACCACCTCGAGTGTGACAAGGGACCTCGTACAGCTGAAACCTTTTTACAGTTTTCCGACTTTATTGCCATGGAAATATCGAGTGGATATTGCTGATCCTTACTTAGTATATTTCTCTCTATTGTGGGGATCTGACAGTCAATACCCTTGAACGTTCTTCGCAGCCACTTAGCTTCTCACCGATTGACCCTCTCAAAGATTTACCGCTGAATTACCGTCTAGGTATTAAAACAGATGCCGGAATGGCAGTTCATTGAAACGGAGAAGACAAACTGACCATTTTAACGGTTTCTTTGAATGTATTTCGATTCGGCGAATCAGACCGTTTTTCCAACCAGCAGTGCCATCGCATCCCATGACAACTACTTTTTCCAAGAGAAATACCACGACCAGACAGATAAGAAATAATAGAAGTGACAATATCTTCAGAGCTTCCAGAAGTTGGAGTAACATGTCCGATGCAGACTGAACCAGGTTCTTGAATTAGCGTGTAATGCACTTCCTCTTTTTCACTCTACGGAACCTTTTCGAATGAGCTAGATCTGCCACTAACGTGTCGTCCTTCCTCCCATCCAAATAGAGACCTTGTCGTCAGATTTACTACACAATTCAGCCCTAACATTTTGTTTTTCTCTTCTTATTTTGTTTTTGCCGATAACACGGGAGACGTCAGTTACGACGAGCGCGAGAATTTGTTAGATTTCACAGCTGTTGCGCAAGCGGAAGACCTTGACCGATTTGAACCATTCTTTTTTCTAAATCATTATCGATTCGAGTAAGAGTCGACTAGAACTATTAGATTCAAATATTGACAAGTTAAGCAAGATGAAAAATTATCGTAAAAATACGAATTTTTCCAAATTTTGGCGAAGTTTAGAGCACATGCGTGACTGGAAGGTATAAAGCGGTTTTATTTCTGTTTCTACCCCTTTTTAGTCTCCCCAATTCGCAACTTTTCCGCGGTATTACGACTTTTAAAAAATTTGAATTTTTTCGGCCCACCGTATTCCTCAAGGCATGCCAAAAGTGTTTGAACCCATCGGGATCGTCATGGTTAAAACTCTTTTCTTCAGAAAATATCATTTTTTTCACTCATCGTTTCATGGCATGACATTTTTAGCCCATTTCACTCTTTCTTCTCGATGAAGGTTCGCTAACTTTTGTGCTTTCTTCATTTTCATAAATTTTGTATTAGTATTTGTGAATTAAGACTCTTCCGAACTGTGACATTTGAAGTTATTATCATTAAGATGAAATGTTTTCAAATTTCATGAGTCGAAAGATCTTTTTAGTTGATAGTAGAAAATTTATCTATCATCCCGTGCAGTAAAAATCCTTTTTCATCCAGATCGCTTGATTTAATTTGAATCATCTTCTTTAATTATGAATGAAAGTTTTAGAAGGCTTCATTAACTGAGCAGCTATTTCTCTTTCAGATTTGCCAGCACCGTTATAAAATAAAATTTTTCGCACTTCACACTCAAATAACTCTTTACCCCGCGGCATCTTCAAATAAATAGCGGATAACAAATGAAATCCTCTATCTTTGGTTTTCAGGTAATGCTTTCACTAAATGCATGCATTGTATAACGATTCTGATATGATGAATAGTATGCTAATTTCCTCAGATGGCCTTATAATTTCTTAACAGACACTTTAATTAATTTTTTGAAAAAGAGTAGATTTTAGTGAAATTTAAGTCAACTTTTAAAGTTGGAATTAGTGCAGAAAGTTTTTAACGATCAATTTTAAATAAACACGCTAAAAATTTGTATATTATGTCTTCTTCAGAAATTCACCAGTCGTTAGTGTTCTTATGTACTGTAGTTGTTATTATAAAAATTATATTTACAAACGATAAATAAACATATCGCAATGGTATTTTGGGTGCTAAATTCTATGGAGGTCCTCCCAACGCCTGCAAAATTTCACACTGATTAGTTGCAAATGGAAAGAAAGTGATTTCGAAGGTCCGCAATCACCTTTGGGGATATAACCCGAAAGCTATGCTCACTACATTTAGACATTTTCTTAATTCTTTTACAATAAACTAAAAGACTTGTGCCCGTCTAAGAGCAGCTTTTAGCTTGCCAACAATATCTCAGATCTGACTGTCACAAATTTACTAGCGAAAGTTGTTGAGGAAAATCTCATGCAGATTGATAGAGTGCTTAAGAAATAAAAAAAGCATGAAAAACAGAAATGATGAATCAATTGACACTAACTTTAAATATATAAACATTCAATTCCAAAATTAAGTACCAAAAAGAAAGAACCTTTTCAACGAAAACTAAAGTAAAGTGGGAAAATAAATTAATTCTAATTCATTAAATATTTGCGGTTCGAATTCTGTTTAATATCTTTTGGATTTGTTTCCCTTTGATCGTACAAATCTCTCTCTTGCTAGCCTTCGTTTAAGGAGATCTTCTCTATGCATAATGTTTACTAACAATCTTTCTCTTTCAAAGATAAGGGAAATTCACTTCGGCACTCTCTCGCCTGGAATTCTAAGAAACCACCCCTCTCCCTTGTTCTCCGCGAGCTCTGCGGCGTGGGTCGTAGTCAAGCCCAAATTCCTGCAGCGTTAGAGACCGAATCATCGCTATTATATTATAGAATACAGTAGATGTTTTGACAAACTGGTGAAAAAATTTAGTAATTCCTCGATTGCATTTCCTTTCAATTTAAAGAATGAAATAATAAAATTGAAGTTAAGGTTTCTGCGTAATAGTTCAGAACTTACACGCAAAAACTGTTTCGAAAATTCAGGAGCAATCGAATCGTAAGTTCGTAGTAATTTCGATATGCAACTTACTTCGACATCAGTTTCACGGCCGTCCATCATGCTGACTACAGTTTGTCACAAATTCAACTACACTGTTTCGGAAAAAGCGTTCAAATTTGCTCTTATATGTTTTCCACCTCCATATGCTCAAATAGATAAAAACACTCGTTTATTATGAAAGTTAATTATTGCGACATTTTAATTAGCAGCACTTTGTGGTCACGCAGGAAACACAATTAATTATATGATGACATAAACAATGAAAGCAAGTGGTAGCCTTGAATTACTTGCGTGCTCGTTCAAAAACAGTCATCTCTAAAAGCACTAAATTTTTCGTTTGCAGATATTTACCGTAGCAAAATTGCTCTCAATTTACTAAGTAGACCTTTCGTGAGTATCTCATTCATGTATTCAAATAACAAGCGTCGGAATTCCACGCTATGACCTGTTTCCAGTTTCATTTTCGTAAGTTGCACGTTCACTGCCTAAAAGGTTGCAATTTAACATTCAAAAAGGGCCTCAATTTATTTGTTCAAATGAAACAAAAGGATAAAAATAAAAATAAAAACTATGATAGTATTAATTTCCCTACGTTGACTCATCGATCATCGTTCTATCGCTCAATTATAATCAATATTAACTTGATTCAACACTGTAAAAAAAAGTACTGTAAATTTACAGTAAAAAGTACTGGCAATCAGGGTGCCAGTACTTTTTACTGTAAAATTTTACAGTAGAAAAAATTAAAGTGTAGTGTAAATTTTACAGTAACATTAACCGATTTACAGTAAATTTTATCACAAATTCTAAGGTAATATGTATTGCTATTTTTACAGGAACTTTTACTACAATTATAGGTTTCTACTGCATAGCATACAGCGCTTTTAAGTGTAAATTTTACATTAATATATACTTAACCACAGTCTACTTTACAGTAACATTTACTGAAATCCAGTAAATATTACAGCGACATTTACTGAAATCCAGTAAATATTACAGTAACATTTACTGAAATCCAGTAAATATTACAGTAACATTTTACTGAAATCCAGTAAATATTACAGTAATATTTACTGAAACAGGGTGGCTACAGAAACTGTGAAAAAAATTTCCCTGACTAAACTTACAACATTTCCCTGATTTACGGCTACTAATTATATTAGTTTCCTGGATTTCTCCATTCTCAGAATCACTGTATGTGTAGAGTATATATTATTAAACACTTTTGCCAATTATTTAATATGAAAAAATTAAATGTTTTTATGAAATTTAATTTTTAAAAAATGGAATGAACTTCCTAAAAAAATCTATTAAAACAGTATATTACATTTCTTATATGTAAAAAATACTGGAAATTTTAACAAATACTTTGCTTCTAAAACTGCTTAAGAATTCTAAGAAACATTAAAACTACTCTTTGCAACACAAGTTAAATTATATTAACAGTACAGGTTATTGTGATCTTTGCTCAAAACTTTAAAACAGTTCAATAACTAATTAGTGCTCTTTGCATGGGTACCAGAATAACATGTTGCAGCATAAATATAAAAATAGTATTATACGTACCCAAATAATAGAAAATTATAAATTTGAATTGAAAAGAAAAATAAATACATACGAAATACGTACCCAATATATATTTTAGCCAAGATTTAAACAAGAGTAGCTGCCAAAATATTACTTCAAATCTTTATTCTTTAACAAATCATAGATTAATTGCTCTAATCAAAAACTTATGCTTTTATAAATTAATATAAGTTTTTTAAATCCATTTAAATAATGCTAGATATAAGATACTAATTTTTAGATAATAACTCAATAAACAAATAACTCTTAGTTTCCCTGATTTTTCCAGATCGATAAAATTTCCCGACTTCCCTCACAGTAAATTTTATAGTAATATGTAATTTTTAAAAGAGCTTTAGGTTGGGATAACTTTTGTAGAAACTCTGACTTAAAGCTAATGATTTCTTTCACCATTAAGTTGTCACCCCTTTTAGTGTCAGCGCTCAGTTTATTTAAATAAACTATCCAGGATATAATGCTCAAATACTACATATATTTTTAGCAACAAAATAACAAATCAAAATGTAACAAAAAACATTTTATTTTTCTATTTACAAATAGTAATATGACAAAATTAGTAATAGTACAAAACAATGCAAATTTAAAAAAAGCAATGACACAGGTACAAAATACCGTGATAGTTAAAGAAAATATAGTTAAAAGATACAATAATTATATTTTAACTATATCTTTAAATACACAGTCATAAAAATGTACATTCAAGACACAAAAATTGTAAAACTACATCACAATTTGCAGTCTAAATACAATAATACCAGCACAAGTACAGAAAAATATAGGAATTTTCAATAAAAAATTAGAAACAATTTTTAAACTGTGATAACTATAAATTTTAATAAATATTTATATTTTCTTATTTAAAATATCTGTACCAAAGGATCTTGTTAAACACCAATCACTTTATCAGGTGGAGATTTTTTTTAAAAAAATCTTTTATTTTATTCTGATTATGTTAAAGCTATTTTTCAAAGGCTCTTTTTCCAGGGTAAATAAAAGAGCTATCAATTGAGTATATTAACCCAAATTCAAACTAAAGCTTAAATTTTATACTACAACACTAAAGAATTGAATATCCATAAAAATGGACAAACATTTTAAATATTATTAAACTTTAAGATGCTGTCAATTTGGCAACATTTTTTCTCACCTAGATGCAATTTTCAGATTATTAGAAAGTGTTATTTTACATGTAAAAGAATATTTTATATGAAAAATCAGTTTGAAAACATTCTTTTTGGAAAGAAATTCATGGACTGTTTGACTAATGGTAGAATTTTTTAAATATAATTTTAGTATTTATTTTTAATATTAAAATAACACACACAAAAAAGAGATTTTTTAATATCCCATTTTAAACTTCTGTGGTTATTAAGAAACAAAATTATTGTTATTGTTCTTTGTAATTCCCTTTACCATTTTGTTTATCACTTTATAGTGAAGGGAAAAGTTGAAAAAGGTATTTTAATACATTTTATTTTAGTTCTATTTGAAATTATAGGACCACTGCTATCACTGTACATTGCATTTTACACAGTATTACATTAACAATTTTTCAATAGAGGCCTTCTTCTCTTTAGTCTGGGTTGTTTTAGATCCTTGGCTCGGATTAATGCTTACAAACCACCTAGAAATATAATAATAAAATAATTTAATAAATCATGCATTATCTCTACAGCAATTGAGGAATCCAGAAAATTGCACAGTTAAAAATCAAGCAAACATATTGTGGGTGTACTGTCAAAAGAGACCAAGTCACTTTGTATTACTGTAGGTAAAATACATTTTAAAGTTTTGTCATAGGTAAAATCTATATTTTATTCCCATTTTAACATTAAAAGACTACAATTATCTTTGTATATTGACTTGGGCTATTTTTTTTCCAATATGTGATAGAATATCAACACTTGAATACAATGCTGAAATACTAAAAGTCAGAAAAAGAAACAAGCCCAGAAATTAATTAAAAAATATATATATATAAAAAACTTGCTTTGCTCAATTCTTAAAACTGTAATAAAACTGAGCATTGCAAGAAATTATCAAAGCAACACTTAATTGGCAGATAGAATATGCTTCACTTTTGGAATATTTTATAATAAATTGAAAAAAATAACTAGAGGTTAAAATAGTGACTTTTCCCCATTAATATGTGCGAAAAAATGTTACACACATACTTCAAAGTCAAAAGTAATATAAAGTCACTAATGCTTTTAAATCAGCAAAGTAATTTTAGCATTATATTTACTAATAAATTTTTAATAATTATACAATTACAAAATGCAAACAAACATACTATACTTCTTGAAATAATTTAATTAAAAATGTAATAATTTAAAAAATCTTTAATGATTGATAATCATTCAATAATTTAGTTTCGAGAGAAAAAAAACTGATTGACCTTTGAGTACATCCTTTTTTGCAATTGGCTAATTTTTTATATGCGTTATGTGATGCTTTTGGTACGAAAACTGGGGTTATCCAGTTTCAAATCTTTAATTATAATCTGTAATATATCTTTAATTAATATTTAACTAACACTTGTCTAATAAATTAAGCTTAAGAAATTAAAACATTGATGCATGTTAAGCCTATCCCTGTGACCACTTTACCCCCATCTTACTTAAATTATTATAAAATAATATCTGTAATTAATTCAGTTTATTTTTTAATGAGGAAGTATTCTTAAGATCTGTATGAAGCTTTCTGCAGAGTCAATTTAATGCAAACTTAATTAAACAAAATGTAGGAGAGAAGTTAAATTAGGTATTCCAACCTCAAACTGCTACATAAACAAACAAAATGGGTGTTTTCTCCTACTAAAGTGTTGCAATTAATATAATTTTAAATGTTAAACTTAGTTCTTAACTATTCAAAGCTAAAATAAAAAAATTACATTCATACCAATATTCATTACAAAGTTATAGAATTTTATTTGATGTATAACTACTTCACCCCACCTGACCCTAAACTTAGCAATATGTATTTAGAGGTGTAGCTAGATTTAGTAAAACAAAGAGGTATCACAAAATGTATTATTGTTCCATTTTTAAAATTACATAGAATTCAAAAAATTTTACAGAAAATATAACTTACCACAAACTATTATACATTGAGTTACAGGCAAGTCCATTTTTAATTTTTAATCTAAAATAAATTATAAGTACAGTCTTTATTTTTATGTTAAAAATATTGTTTGAGGACTGAAAAAGAATTGAGTTCTTAGAAAGTAAAATGTTCTTTTTTTTTTTTACTTTTACTAGATGCTCAACGAATAAAAACATTTGCTACAACACCTTCAAAAAGGTCATGTCCTAGGCATGGAGAGCAAACGTGAAAATATTTCAAATCATTAAAAATGCTTTTGCATTTTATACCATCAACAATAACATTATCACGTTTATGTTCCACAATTAAGTGATAACTTTCAGGTGTTCTGAAATCACCTTTGCAATATGCTTTTTGTATGAACATATTCTTTGTTATGTCACAATATTTACAGAAATTTTCTACTATAAAACTTTCAGAAAATACACCAATAGTATGAGATCCCAAATTATTTTCAATTTTTCAAATTTGATTTCATTGCTATATAGAAAAAAATGATCTACATAATCTTTCAGTGTATTTAACGTTATACTAAATTTTTCACAAGTAAACATTTGTGAAGTGTTCCAGTCTGTAAAATAAACAATAAAAAATCAAATGGATGCAAGATAGTTACATTTTATGCTTTATTTGAGGCATCATATACACATTAAAGGCATCAACAAAAATTCCTTAATAGGAACTCGCACCATTCTAAGATAGTTGATAAGTAATTTAAATATATAGATTAAAACAATAAATAATTTTAAAAAAGTTTTAACAATGTATGGGGAAATTAAAGAAACATGCTAAAATTATTAGCAAAAAGTTACAATATTTTTTCTTTCATTTAATAACCAGCATTAAAAATATGAATATCTTTATGGACCAGTTTGAATAAGAACATATAGGGTAGATGCTCCAGTTTTGACCACATTGGATTTGTTTTTCCAATAATTAACCAGTAATTTCAAATTAACTAATAAGAAGCATTCCAATACTTTAAACAATCCTTATTTTACTATTTTCACTCTGATTGGTTCATTTTTCTCAAACATGCGACTTGTAAAAAAATTAAATGCATGATCATGTATTGTATACTCACAACTGTTAAGGTTTTTGTTAAGGAACAAGGTTTTACAGTTTTTTATCATCAGGCTCTTAGAATTAACTGATTATTCTAAAAGTGATTACCCTTAGGATTTGTGAGGTAAACTTTCTTTTTATTCTGATTTCATATCAAAATTAATTATTTTTAAGATTAAATGGGTGGTAGCCAAAACTGGCACATATAGTAAATTTAAAGTAAAGTAATTTAAGTAAAGTAAAGTGCAGGTGGCCAAAAGTGGAACACTACATGTTCCAGTTTCGGCCACATAACTTCATTATTGTATTTTGAGTCATTACATAAATTTAAGAATATCTGGATGAAATAAAATCAACTAATTTAGTTTTGTTTCTAAAATAAAAGCAACTAACTTAATTTTATTTCTAAAATAAAAGCAACTGATTTAGTTTTGTTTCTAAAATGAAAAGCAACTAATATAACTTTGTTTTCATTTTACATAGTAATGGCACCAATTAAAAATAAGAAGGCAGGTAGCATTTTCATAAAAAAAATTTTGCTACTCACCATCTAAAGTTGGTAATGTAGTTAAGACCATTCAAAATGGAATGACAGAAACATCTCCGTTTTGAATGTTTACCTCACATTTATGTTAGAAAATTTCAACTTGAGGAACCTGACTCAAGTGATGAGGAATATTCTTTTATATGCATGGATTGCTCTAATTTTAAAAATGATTCTCATGAATTTGATTAATGCTGCAATTAAAAATTATAAAAATACATATTTGTGGATATTGTTAGTGAATATAATAATGCAAATTCTTGATTTGTAATATTTTTTAAAAATATATGCTTTTGCAATGTAAGTTTATTCATCTCCCCATTTTTTGTTTCATATTTTATCAAAAAAAATTATGCGAGTATATATAGTTTGTATATTATCAACCAAATTAACTTATAGTTTGTATTTTATCAACCAAATTAAATTATTGTTTTCTGCATTCCTGTTTTTTTTAAAACTGAAATCTACAGCTAAAATCAGCTTATGTAAATTTTATTACATATCTTTATAAATTCATCAAAAAAAATCACATTTCATATAACAGAAAATGTACTAAAATATAAATTGCTTAAAAATTATTTATTTTTACTTAAAATTCATTAAAGTGTCTGTTAAAAATATAATATTAGTGTGGCCAAAACTGGTGCAAATTGGGTTAATTTATTTAATAATTCATAACTCGACATCTAAAATATTCTTCAGAAAAAATTTTATAACTAGCAGAAAGCCAATAAAATTTGCTATATATATATATAGCAAATAATATATATACATATATATATATATATATAGATACGGTCAGATTATATATATATATATAATCTGAACAAATTATTTAGTAACTCAAAAACATTAAAACTTGTATTCAAAAACATTCTTAGTGTCAGATATTTTATATAAAGAATTTTCCATATTTAAAGCTTACAATAGAAAAAAAAGTTCAATAAAGTAAAGTTGCTAAATGTAAACAAAGCATTTGAATTCTGAATACAGTCAGACTATTTGAAAATTTAAATGTTAAATAAGTTCATTCTCAAAACAATGTTCCTAAAGATATACCAAGAAAAAATTTTCATTTATAAATGGAAATAATAATATGAAATAATAATGGAATAACTTTTATGATGGAATAATCAACTTAACAATATATTTTATTATTTCGTTTGAAAACATTAAACTTTTAATTATAAAATTTCATATCTTGTTATAAATTACTTTCGATACTTTGTAAATAATAAATATATTTTTCCCTAAAAAAGCTGTAGAATATAATAATGCAGGCAAAAACAAAATATTAAACGAAAAGAACAAAAAAAGTTATATAATAATGAAACACGAAGCCTAATATGAGATTCAAACAATGTTAAATCAAGTTCCTTCGTTTAAAAATCACCCTTAATAGGGTAATTGATAAAATAAATAATATAGTACACAAAATTAAACAAATTAATACAGAATGTATAAAAACACAAGAACTTACCATGTATTTTCATCTTCCTATTTCAATTCAGCAAGCAGGCAATGTGGAATGACAAATGACAGTTCACCGTTCCAGCGCATTGAATCAAGGTCGACTTTTTACTGAACTGGCCGCAGCGGCGCTAGTGTAGTCGACTTTTCCGGTAAAATGTACTGCGAAAGCTGCGCAGCACTGTAAATTCTCCATTTTACAGTAATTTTTACCTTAAAAGTTTCCGGAATTTTTTACAGTGAATGATTCATTATATTAATCTCCGATCTAGAAGCTTCACTGGGGTTATACAAGAGCAGATATCCAAACCCCCAGGGGGTTAACCCCCTTTACGGTATTTATGGAAGGTGATTGCTTAACTTCCTTTTGTAATGGACACACAAGGAAACCTCTGTCGATTGAATGATATATTCATCGGAAAGAACAGAAAGCTTGTAGTCATGCAAATTGCCATTATATGCATTGTGGATGAACTATCGAAAGTTTTCTACATTTCTTTTCTTTCGGAAAAGCAATTGATAAAATAGTCTTATGGTTCATTGGGGCCACTACCCATAAATCCAACAGATATGGCTTGAGTCAAAATGGAAAATAAACGTAATTGTAAATGCATGTGCCAAAAAATTAAATAATTCAAAGAATAATTTAAGAATTTCGATGCAATAAAATTATTAATTAATAAGAAGAAGGGAAAAATACAAGAGTAAAATTAAGGATTTACCAATAAAAATATATCAAAAATTTTGATAGTTAAGAGATTAATAAAATAAAATAAAAAAGAAAAGTCTGGGGAGGCAGAAAAGGGAATCGCGGCGAGTGAAAATACTCGGGAATTGCTAGAGGTCATTCAAGTTGAGGGTAAAACGTGGTCTTTTTCGATTTCTATTATCAGTGATGTCGTAGTTTGGAATTTTAGAAATAAGTCTAACAAACGCTCTCTTTCCTCCATGAGGAAGGTTTTATGCCTAATAGCAAATATCTTCTGTGCATTCATGAGAAATCTTTCGAAAGGGAAACACTGATGCAGATTGTTGCCGGATGAGAAGGGAAACAAGCTGAAGTATTTGGCGCAGCACGTTACGCATCCACGATAGTGTTGTCTAAAAGCATTTTACTGTAAAAAAAATTTCTGAGGACAAAAAGAACAAACCCGTTTTGTCTCCAGCAAGGAAAGTTAGAAAGAACAACTGAAAACTGCTTTCTTTTCAGAAACAACCACAATACCTCACAGATCTGTGTTAATACCGTTTAGTATTTCAAAAAATAGACATTTTATTTCGAGAGCGGTTGGAAAAGAAAAAAAAAGTACCTCAGTTAGAGAACCTGACATTTTCATTTTACACAGGGCGATATAAAATAACGTTAAAGCGAAATGGAACACTATGTCAAGTGCATGGAACAAACACTATTATAGGAACTTCGGACCACGAATGCTATCTAAAGTCGGGGGTTGAATTGACTTTCGCACAAAAGTCCTGAAAGGGACGGTCAGCACCCTCTCCGATGGTTGCATGGATACAGTTTCATAGCCATTCGTACTCGGGTGGTCCTTGTACTCGACTCCTCAACTTATTGGTTGGTTTTGGTTTGATTGTTTACTTTTCTTACCTGAATCTCAATCCGAAAGGAGGAGCGCTCAGGGAAACGCGCGTCGTACCGGGGTGCTTCTGCAAGTGCTGTGTTGCTATAGCTGTCTATCTTAATGGAAAAGCTATTTCACAATTCTTTTTGAAGCACTCTACTATTTTAGTCAAATTAAGTCTTTTGGGGATTTCCTTATTTCGGACATACTAGGGTGCTTTAGAGATTTTCCGGGCATTTTTATTTTGAGCCATTTCCAATTTATTTATGCGAGTTTGGGTCGCTTCTCCCCACACAGGTGAACCGTGATCATAATTCGGCCCATTATGGTCTTATGGAGTTTATTACTCAGAGAGAATTTGTTATTTTTACCTGGTATGCGGCACAGGTTTGTTTTGACTGCTTTGACTTTTCCTCTTACCTTGCAGATGTGGATTTCATAAGTTAATCCTTTATGAAGGGTGAAACAATACGCAGTATTTGGTTTTTGCTTTCCATTCAAATTACCTTCTGTAAAGTTTTGGGGCGGCTGGCATATTTCTGCGCCTCATAAAGTAGACTGACTGATACTTGTTCGTGTTAAATTTCATTTTCGTTTTTATCAGCCACCTCCAAAGCTGGTCGAGATAGTCGTTTTGATCGCTCATAATGTATTCGGATGCATCATGGCTGTGGCGCGCCCGTTAACTAACCCAACTAACCATAAAACTAACCAAACTAAACAGAGGACGAGTTCATTCAGCGCTGGTCAGTCTTTTTATTATATTGTAACCATTAATATGTTGAATTACGGAAGTGTCGGGAAATTATTCTTACTATTATCTGGTTATTGAAACAATAACAAGATTGAAACTGGAAAAAGGAACCTGTTAATAAAATGCAATAGTTTATTGCAACTTACTAAGCAAATACTTATTTACTTTAGGATTGCTCCCGATGAAATTTACAGAAACGAATGGCAAAATAGTTTTTTTAAAAAATCTGTTCTTACTGTACTTAACAGGGCACATTTTTTCTATTAAAAACCAGCCGCCTTCGGCGACCAGCTGCTCGCCCATAATATTAATAGCCCGTGGTTATGCTTGACACTTGTCGAAATAAATTGGCGAATTGTAATGGCTGAGTGACTCTGCCAAAGTTTTATTTTTCGACTTCTTTTGAAAGGGTAGGGGAGGATGAGGTGACCCTTATTGACGTACCTAGAGGTCACAAACTTCCATATCAAATAAAAATTATCGAAATCGACCAGAGGTTAGGGCTGGTCCTTTGGTTTTGCCAATCATCTTAAATATTCAGATAGGGATCGAAACAAAACCGTGTAATTGTGAGGCGCTAATAGAAGCAATAAATGAATTGAATTTTAAAAATTAAAGTATATCGTATATGCGATTAATGAATGTTTAGTAATTTTCTCGTGATATTCTTCGTAACTTAAATTTTTCCTTTGTATTGTGTACGCTTTTACGGTTTTGCTTTCAACTCCTTTATTTTTGAAGAAATTTATTTTCTACTCTTTAACCTCTAATATTTTCTATAATTCATTTTTACTTTCTCGCATACGAAGTATACAAAGAGCAAGTATTTTAATCGTCAAAATATTCGAACTCGAGATTCTGACGAATCTCCACGTTTTAGACCTCCCCGAGTTCGAAAAACACAATTTTGGAATTATGTCTGTCTGTGTGACTGTGAACACGATAACTCGAAAACTATTAGAGATACGGGGATACAATTTGGTATGTGGTCTTTAAACATAATTTGTAGTTTTATATCAAATTTTGGACGAAATCAGTTTAAGATAAGTCTGTCTGTCCGCGTTCATGTGAACTCTGTAACTCAAAAACTGAAATAGCTAGATGTATAAAATTTGCTGCACAAATTTATCATCAGGAATGTAGGTACGTATAATATTTTGGGCCAAATCCGTAAAAAGGGTCTGTCGTTCTGTATAATCGCATACTTTTGAACGCCATAACTCCCTAACAAAATTACTTAGGTAAATGATATTTCGTATGTAGTCTTGTAACCCCAATTGTATAATTGTCTCCAATTTTCGTTTAAATCGGTGTAAAAAAAAGTTGTGTGTGTGTGTTATCAAAATCCGGTTATTACGGTAATAGCCTGTTATTCCTCATAAAAACCCGGTTGTTTTAACTCAAGAGTCACACCTCACATATGTCGAGAAAATATAAATTATGATGCAAAATCTCTAGCAGATCCTGAAACGTGAACCATTTTAGTTCATCTTTCAAATAGTGTCATATTTTTACAGAAATTCGAAATTTTAAGATATTAATGATCAACATAAAATAAAACTATTTGAGACAGTTGCAGCTTTCGGCAGATTATATCAATAAATAATGAAGTCCGGATAATCCAGACAAAATGTAGTTTATTCGAAACTTTGGTTTCTTTCAATTAAAAATTTTACTTCACGGCAATATTCTGAAGACTTTCTTTTTTACTTGCGGTAACTGTGGTGTGATGTTTGTTCTCATTTGGTAGTCATTTTATAGCAAAGACTTTTGAAAAAAAACATAAAGAATTTCAAATTTAATCCCTTTCTTTCCTAGTACAATGCGTTGTGATTTTTTTTAAAGAATACCCATGGTTCAAAATTTTTAACTTCTACCAGATTCATGAACACACAGTGATTTTCTCAGTAATGCACAAAGAAATTGACAGACACAAGATTTGGGATTTTGTAAGGCTAACGTTTAATAAATCAAATTGAATTATACATGTAATTTCAAACAATGCCTTCATGAATGGCTCTTGGATATGCGTAAGAAACGTGTTCAGAAAAAATTTCAAAATTTCAAAAGGGGCGCCACCTCATTAAAATAAACACATATATAAAAAAAATCATCAAATACACTTCAGCAACTTAGCTAGTTGTGAGATAATCAACATTCAAATTTAAAAGGTTGTCATGCCATCTATTTTACCTATACATATCAAATATTTCAAATTTACCATTTGTAATGTAAATCATCATGTTAGATACTCTCAACACAGGCACTTATGTAAGATGCAATTAAATAGAATCCATCTCAAATTTACTAGCTGCACACAAAATAACAATCAAAACATGAAATTTAGAGATTTACCAGCATTTAGCAATCTTATTTCAGATATCTAAGACACCCTGTATCTTTAGCTGAAAAAATATTTTTATCATATCCCTTTTTAATTTAAAATTTAATTTTTTTTAAGCACCTAAGAGTAGCGATGACCTTTAAAGTCAATCTATCAATTAAGACCCTTTAAATGTATACAACAATTAAAACATTGCAATTAAACCAAGATATCAAAGTATTACAATTAATCATATAAATCCATCTACTGACTATTTTCAGATATCAAAGAATTTATAATTTGTTCTTATAAATCCAACTACTGATTAACTAGAATTTCTAAGAAAATTTCACTATTTTCAAATTTTCAACACCATGATAACCCTGGTCCCAAGAAAGAAACACTTTTAAATTTTAAGGTTAATTCCAAGTATTTTCAACAAAGTAATACCACTTATCCCAATTTTTAAAACTCAAAAAAATTGAATTTAACCAAATAACAATGAATCACGAAAATTTATCCCTTACTATAAACTTGAGCATATAAATAAATATCACAAAATTGTACTTATCATTTGCAGGGGGTTAGGACACACTCTGAGGTAGCTAGGCAAACAAGTTGGAATGGACATCTCCTGATGATCATTTTGTATTTTGTCGAGACCATATCTAGTAGCCCAAAAACATCACAGGGACGGAATGTTCGATTTGACGCTGAACAACATGTCGGTAAGGACATCTCCTGATGGTCATTTTGTATTTTGTCGAGGCTGTATCTAGTGGCCCAAAAAACATCGCAGAATGCACTAAGATAGTGCGCCAGACACGGCTCAATTCAATGGCAGGAAGTGCGCTGACTCAAGTTTACCTTCATCGTCTACTCTCTAAATGATGTTGTTCAGAACTCAATGTGTTCTCAATATAAGAATCAATCTAGCGTTTACTTTTTTACGTTTAGGCGTACCACGCGCATGCTGTGTCAGGATCTAATAACAGGCTTTTTGCTTGATATTAACTGCATCTTTTAAATTTTTCGTTTTTTTTTGTAAGTAATGAAAATGTTCTCCAAAAATCTCAGCACGTAACGCCAAACGAGTCCAGCCATCATTCACACGCAAGCACGCCAAAATGGGAAAACATGAAGAAAAATACTGGGCACCCCAAAATACAAAAGCAGTCAAGCGTTCACATCATCCGAGATCCTTTTTACCGCGCTCAGGCTTTCTATTGTTGCCAATTGGTCAGAATCAAGATCTTGTCCTTTTCCACATCTGCATAATCATGCCGCTTTTTCTCTCGGCTAATTCTCTCCGACACTTGCCTTCCGAAAAATTTTCCAAAACTCCAATTCCTCTCTCGTCTCTCTGATCCCCCTCCCCCCAAAAAAATCTACTTATACAAAAACTTGGCGGGAAGACTACCGCCAAAAAAAACTATACACTAACCCAATTGCGTCTTACCAGAATTTTTTATTCTACTGTAAACCCTTTTAAACTTGTCGCCAATTCCACTTTAAACTATTGATTCATTATGTCGCCAAGCCAAAAAACAAATTTAGCGACCCCACCCCCAATGAAAAACGTGATCACAATTGGTCAACAAGGGTGAAACCTACTTCTACGTAAGAACTCCCAGAGCGAATCAATTTGATTTTTGACCCCAACTTTCTTAATGGCATCTTCTCTCTCTCGACCAGCTGGCAGGAAGAAAACACCCCAGGGGGCAACTGGACCCTCAACCCATAATGCTACCAAAGAAGAGCCAAGCCCTGCAAACGAACAATACTCAAAGATTTAAAATGGCTCGAAATTGCTAATTAGTGAGTCAAAACAGGAAACAGCTGGACATTCTTTGCCACTGACCAAAATTCTTCAACTGTGGGAAAAAGGATTTCTCTGGACCCCTTTCCCGCAGCTGTGACTTTCTCACAGAAAAACAGGGCAATAAACCCCCCATGGGAAATAAATTCTATGAGTTCGAACCAGATGCTTTCTTAAAAGCACAATGCCTATCCAGGAATAAAATTTCCACGAAGAGGGAAAGGAACAAATTACAATTTTGAAAGGGACGGTAACTAAAGTGCAGTTTCTTAAAACCAGGATTCGAACAAAGAATGTAGTAAGCACACGGCTTTTTACAGTAAAGTTCTGCAGTGCAATGTTATGTTAAATTAACTTACACATCATATACATTAAATAAATAACTCTGAGAATGAAAAGAATTATTATTATTTAGGTAAATAGATTAATTTTAAGTAAAACTTGAAAGAGTGACACGACAACTGAAACAATATGTCACTAGCAATCTATTATGCTGACAATCATTTTTGAAATTTGGATTTTCCGCATTAAGATAGTATGCACATATTCAACAAATTTTTGTAACCAACTAGCTTTTTATTTATATGACATTAAAATAAAGAGAATCGAAACACCTCTACTAATAATAAAGGAGAATATCTGTGTGTGCATGTTGGCGCTCTACAGGGCAGACAGTTGGACCTAGAGTTACCAAATTTGGCACAAACATACTTTGGAGGGCGAGAATGTGTTGAAATTCTAATTTGAATTTGAATGAATTAAAAATCAAGCGAAATTTTGATGTTTTTTCTTGGTAAATTCCGAAACTATTATACCTCGATAATCATTTTCACACCATCTGAAATTTCAAAATTTTACGTTTTCAATGATCAACTTACGAACTTTCAACACTACCGGACAATATGAGATATCTCAGACGTGCATAAGATCCAAAAGGAGCTGATGGTTAAACAATTATCCACCATTTACGGCAAATTCAGACATTCTATCACTAGTCACTGTTACGAAGCTCTTCAAGAAGGAAATCCCTGCATGAAAAAATGGTTGAAAACGACTTCAGACGCATAAAAATACTTTCCTTAGCTTTAGTGAAAACAGCTGTGAAATCCCACAGCTAAAAGACTATAATTGATCTAAAAGCGATTTTTGCTTTCTCGCATATACAGAGAGAAAGTATTATAAACGTCAAAAAATTCGAACTCGAGATTTTGAGGTATCTCCACGTTTTAAACCTCCCGGAGTCCGAAAAACACAATTGTAGAATCATGTCTGTCTGTGTGCCTTTGAAAACGATAACTCAAAAACTATTAAAGCTAGAGCGGTGAAATTTTGGTATGTGATTTTTACATCTAATTTGTAGATTTCTAGGAAATTTTGGACAACAACCGTCCTCAGGAAGTCTGTCTGTCTGTGTTCATGTGAACACGATAACTTAAAACCTTAAATAGCTAGAGAGATAAAATTTGTACAGAGTTTTATCATCAAGAATGTAGGTCCTTATCAAATTTTGGACCAATCCGTTGAAAGGGTGAACTGTCTGTCGGTCTGTATAATCGCCTACTTTTGTACACGATAACTTATTAACACAAAGACTAATATAAATAAAATTCATGTATGGTCTTCTAACCTTAATTGTTGACCCTTGTCCAATTTGGTTTTAATCGGTTGAAAAAAAGGCGTTCAAATTGCATATTCCTTTTTCTTTATCTTACTTTGACTCAAGAATACGCGCCATATCGTGTATCGGCGCCCGACCTTCGTAAATTTGGCGCTATTTTACTGACTTGGCGAATTTCATCTCGCATGCATTCTTGACCCTAGCGTTCTGCACACTCTTCGCACTTTTTAGTCGGGGAGGACACCTTTGTTAGAAAGTATAAGAGAAGTTTAGGGGAGACTCCTCCCGCTGGTTGAAAGAATCGCTACAGTCAAAAAAGAATGAGTCAGACTTGGTAGATTGTTTCCGATATGATCTACGTTTCGACGAAATAGGAATGCGGGAAAGTAAAAAATCAGCAATGCATTCATCGCTGCTTCAAGCACTGACGTGAATTCTAATCTCCGCAACTACACTGTTGTTGTGGTTTCCCTCTACTTCGGATGAAATGGGGATCAAACACATCAAAGGGCACTCACTGCCTATGCCAATTATATCAAAAAGTACATGATAGTAACAATTGCACAGTTGACTTTGATGCTTATTCCATATCATACGGAACAATGTTCCGTCAGAACGCATGAGTTTTTGCTGTCAGAAAAAGGTTTTATACCTCTGAAATGAATGGCGAAGTACTTTCAGTTCGACGGTTCTGTACGACAGAAAATTTGTCCGCCTGATATGGGCTGAAACTTGCGGAACATGATCGACACTCAAGATTGAAAAACTGTGTGATTTGAGGGAAACATGGTAGTCGCAGTAAAGCAACAGATATTTTTTGCCCAATTCTCATAACAAAACTAGACTGATAGAAATGATTTCCAATCACTTCAAAGAAGCTGGAGTAGGACTTTATCTAAGTTATGGTGATGCTGGTACTGTCATTGTCAGCGCAGCTTTAAAAAAAATCATTATTTCAGGACAGTCGTGATCATAAGGGAAGATGTTCCTAGTATTGTCGTGCTCCTGGCCTTGGCTCCGCAGGATAAAAACATCCTTTTTGTGAAAACAGGCGGTGACAAGATGGAAACCAATGCATTTTCCTCAAAATAAATTCAAAACGCAAATGATCTGAACGATCTAATCTTATCCCTCCATTCTTTCTCCGGATGCGACACCACATCGGCGAAATTAAGTTCATCAAGGTTAGACAACAAAATACAAGGCTCCTTAATTTCCTCTCAACACCAGAACAGGTGGCTCAAGCAGACAAAGCTTTTTTTCTGACAGTGTTCGGCGCTCATTCTAACACAACTTCTCTGAACGATCAGAAGGTATTATGCTTCCAAATATCAGTTAGTCACTGATTGACCCCAATCAGCATGTCTTTGAAGATGTAAATTTCTTAATCGCCACACATATATAAAGGTGCGATGCTAGATTTCGCTCTCTCTGTTGCTGGCTCGCTGTCACTCGTTGGTTCTCTCTGTCTCTCTCTGGCTTTTACTTCCTCTTTCCGGAGAAGATGTGAATGTGTCACGACCTGTTATGTGATATGTGAAGTATTGTTCTTTTTATTGTTATCTATCTTGTGTTATGGTTACGAGGGGTATCCATGTTGTGCTGTAATAAATGTCAAGTTAAAAATTAAACTGTCTCCATCGTCATTTGTGTGGATCTCTATCTTCATGAAAAATTAAATTTATCAATTCAGGTTAATTTTTCACGAGATGTCCTTAATTGTTGACCCTTATCCAATTTTGGTTTCAGTTGGTTGAAAAAAAGACTTTCAAATCGCATATTCTGTTTCCTTTATCTTACTATGATGCAAAAATACTCGCCATATCGTGTATCGGAGCACAACCTTGGTAAACTTGGCGCTATTTTACTGACTTGGCGAATGTTATCTCGCCAGCATTCTTGACCCCTTTCGTGTTGAAGTGTTCTGCGAAGACAATATCAAAAATCTCTTTCGGCCAGCTTTAAGGCGAGGGTAGATTCCTTTACTTTAATGTTACAAAAGTAATGAAATAATACATAGTGATCAATACGGACATAGCCAATGACTTTATTGTTTCCACACATTGCAATATTTACGTCTTGATTCTGTTTTCATGACATTTAATTTTTTACTCTATCGAGGTTTTATCATTCTACTCAAAAGATTATGCTAGAATTATTGGTCAGTACATTGCTCATTTTTTTAAATATCCCAACACATAATCATTCAACTGGTAGGAGTCGTAAAGAAATAAACATCCCAGAAGTGCAAATATCCCCTAGATAACATTTAGCCAGCCTATCTCAAAAAATAAGAAGAAATTGACACTTGATACGAATGAAGAAAGACTCTAGATTTAAATACCTCGATTATCCGACGTAATTGGGACCGAACCTACATCGGAGAATCGAAATTTCCGGAAAAAAGAGAATTTTTCAATAATCATCTAGTTTAATATGTAACATCGTTATCGAATTCCTATTATCACTATTTAAACTGCTAAATAAATATATAAATTCAAATTACGCGTGAAAATTTATTTTCAAACAAAAAACTTACAATGATTTAAATGGAAGCTTCATCTGGCTTCATCCTATGTCAGGCAGCTCTGTCAGGAAGTTTTCTTAAAAGCATTAGTTCAGAGGAATCACATGAAATAGCATTCGATTGCTGTGGCACTTGGCAATACGGCATTCCGAATTTCGAAATGGGAAGTGTTTTTGTTTAGAACAGCGGATGGCGGGAGTGCTAATTTCAAAAGAATTCTAAGAAAGCAGGGGAGCCAAGATATTTATCTGTACTCTTAGTTCGGAAAGAACGCCTGCATACACAAGGAATGTGAAAGTAAAAAAAAAAGCTTTAAAAAATGCATTTTGGTTAACAGAAAGTGTCGTTTAAAAGAGTTTCGGCTAATAGACGCTGACAAAAAGGCAGGAAACCGACGTCGGTTAACGGAGAGTTCCGGTTAAACGAGGGTGGGATAATCGAGGTTCTACTGTATTAATTTTTTTATCTAGGTTACCATGTAATTGTGCGAACCTTACTAGTCATATGCTAAAATCGCATGACTTGAAACATTTAAACGCTACTAAGAATGGATTCATTTAGAGAACTCCCTGGTCACAGGGATAATAGTCACTTAATTCTTAACACGTAAGAGAATAAAAATTACTAAACATTGGAAGTGGCAAATTTAATACGTGTGTTTAAAGCATAGGATATGAATGCAGCCATTTTGAACAGTAAATTTAAATCTCCATCGACAATTAAAAGCAAATACTCAGGCAGAAAACCCCGAAACAGCTTTAAAGTTAATGAGATATTTTTCAATATCAATAAGGAAAAAGGAACTCTTATTTAAATATCTATCTTTTTTGGCTATTTTATATTAAACTAGCTGATATGCCCGGCGTTGCTCGGGATAAAAATATTTTCAAGAATCTCGTAGTCCTTCGTACTCCATTTTCCCCTTCCCATCATTGCTACGTCAACAGCAGAAACTCTTTCATCTCTTGTATTTTTTGCCATTATCCGGAGTACAATTCTCTTGTCTTTAGTGTTTTTGTCGCTGACCGGAAAAAAACGCATAGTGTTCTTTCTTTTTCTCCTTAGGACCTCTCCCAACTGTAGAAAGTGGGCTCAACAATCTTGAGAGATTTTACACACTCATTATGATCATTAAAAATTCATAAAATTAAATGGAGCATAGCGGAAAGAGAGTAATTAACATCATTGTGTTGTGGTGCAAACATATTGAAATAGGTATATGCTATGAAATAAAAGCTAAATAAAATTTCTGCCTTTCTGTTAACATTCAAACAATATTTTTATCATAACTTTCACTATGGTGAAAATACCGGAATGAAGGATTTGATAAAACGATCAATGGTTTGAATTTAATTACAATAACAGAAAGCATTGCTACAAATTGCGTATGAAATAAATTTGAAATGTTTATTAAATTAAGGGAAAAAACTCGTGACATTTAAATTGAAATCATTAAAAGGATAATTTTCTGCTCTTTGGGATGGTATGTAAATAATCTACGTGCAATATATTTTTCTGAAATTATTGGCAAAAAACTGAGATAAAACGCCGATAATTGGCTTAGTTTTCGTTATTTAATTTAAAATCTTAGGAAGAAACTTTTTAAAGTCTGAAAAATTAGAATTAATCTAAGAACGGACCCCATAATGGCACGTGGAAATTTCATGTCAAGTCTATTCTCCGTTTAGGAGGAGTTCTTGCGACAGATAGACCGTTAGAATATCTTTTTTCCCCATTCCTTTTTCGTCTTCCTACGATAGGAACCGGACTAAACAGTCTTGAAGACATAGCACACACTCATTAGGATCAGTTAAAAATTTGTGAAAATTAAACAAAACATCGAGAGAATAATTCACTAACGTCATTGGATCACTGTGTAACCGTATTAAAAGCTGCCAATGCTACGACAACCGTAAACCGGAAGTAAAAAGTCTTCTTTGTTGTTTATGCTCAAAGAAAACAATATTTTATTATATTAACTTTAACACTGGCAAAAGCCCGCGCGCGAAACAGTAATTTGGCTTGAATTTATTTCTATAAGAATAAAAAGCATTGTTAGAAATTGCGTTAAAAATATATTTTTAAACCTCAATAAATTCAGAGAAAACACTTCATCGCAATGGAATTAATATCATTAAAAAGATAATTTTCTGCTCTTTAAAATGGCACAAAAATAATTGTTGTGTAATAAATATTTCAGAAGTTATTGGCAAAAAACGTCTGAGCATTAGGCTTAACAGCGACTAATTTTCGTTATTTAATTAAATATCTTAAGAACTAATTAACTCTGAAAGTTGAAAATAGCACCGTTGACCTAGAAATGTGCTCTAGAATGTCGTGTGCAAATTTCATGTCGCTACGTTTCACCGTTTAGGAGGAGTTCTTGTGACCGACAGACAGACGGATACATGTATTTTCTGCTTTATATTATAGATTTATTAAACAAATCATAGTCCCGCCATGTTCAGTTAAATATCAAATTAAAGTAATCTGTCAAATTAACTAATTATCAAATTAACTATTAAAATTAACTGTTTGATTATTTAAAATAAACTATTTACTTAATTAAAATGAAATATTTCATTAATTGTGACGAAATTTTCACTAAAATCTTCTTTAAGGTTCATAGTAATTGCCAGCAATAGTTTGATTTATCTTAATTTAAATAAAAGTCATTGTGGCTATGTATGTATGTTCCACATTTCCTCCTAAACCACTGGGGAGGTTTCAACCAAACTTTGCACACTTTTCATTTAAGACAAGAGAAAGGTCATTCTCAACTTTTCATAGCACAAAAGATATTTAAAATTTAAATTAATTAAAAATGAAGCAATGAATTTTTCAGTGATATCTTTGGAAAATTTTATCTCATGAAACTATTTTTATACCATATTAAATTTTAAAAAATGAGCTTTTCAGTGACAAAAATTTCATTTCCATACAATTTGTTTCTCTCATTTTAATATTTTTTTCAAAATTACTTTTAAAAAGAATTCGTAATAATATTTTTTATTATATTATATCGTTGAAGAACAAAAATAATACGAAGAACATTAGCAGTAACAGAAAACATTAACA
Organism: Araneus ventricosus; assembly: GCA_013235015.1. NCBI lineage: Eukaryota > Metazoa > Arthropoda > Arachnida > Araneae > Araneidae > Araneus > Araneus ventricosus. The sequence goes on along the minus strand of BGPR01011738.1, from coordinate 2,929 downwards.
GAATTCTGGACGAATGTTAAAAGAAAATTTCAAAAGTAGACGATTAACAATTTAAATCAGGAACAAATATTTATTTGATTTATTTTCATGCTTTAAGTTAGTGAATAATTAACTATTCAATTTAATTGTTTCAAAATATTTTTTAAACCTTTCTTTTACATTAGTAATTCTTAACAAAATTTTAAGTACCTATATAAAAAAACAATTATGTACGGTGAAAATCAGCTATCGGCTGTTTTTAAAAATTGTCTGGTTCAATTGATATTCTCAATTTAATTAAAAACGTTTCAGATCAGAAAAGGAATTTGTGTATTATAATTTTTATACAATAGTAGTCTTTACATTAAAAATATTAAACATGAGAGCATTTCAATCCGGAGCACAGCCGGGTACATCAGCTTGTTTACCGTATAGAAAGTGGAAGTAAATGCGGCTGATGGGAGCTTCTGAACAAGGTGCCACATGCTTAGGTTAAAAAGCACTCTAAGTTGGACGGGGGGTAAAAATCACTTTTCAGCTCAAAAGTTCTAAGTAATTCTAGCTGTCAAAAAACTTTCATTATAAAAGTTGTTCGTTATGATAAGATGATAATTCGCATAATTGAAAATTTTTTCTATCTTTAGTCCTAAAAGAGCTATAGGGAAATAATAACTTGGGGGGAGGGGATTGAAAATGGCTTTTTAGCTCATAACTTCTAAGAAATTTTAACTATCAAAAAAGTTTCAGTGCAAAAGTTGTTTGCTATGATGAGGCAATAATTCATCTAATTTTAATTTTCTTTCTATCTTCAATCGCAAGTGAATTATGGGGAAATGAAATTTTCAACCCCCACCATTTCCACCACCTCTTTGAGCTGGATAGCCCATCTACGATCTCGGCCGAGATTTTCACCGTCCTTACAAAATATCCCTCGCCGGTTAAAATTTAATCAAAATTACTCTAGTTATCGTGATCACAAGAAAACACGGGCAGAAGCGTTATGCATTACATCTCTGCTAATAATAATAATAAGGAAAAGAGCATTTCGCCCTCTATTCTCATAAGGATTAGAGCTGCAAGATTGAAAGCGGGTAGAAGCGACTGGTTAAAAAGTACTTTAAGTTAGGGGGAAAGGAGAGAAAATCACTTTTCAGCTCATAACTTCTAAGCAATTGCAGTTATCGAAAAAGTTTAAATTCAAAAATTGTTTATTATGATAAGGTGATAATTCGCCAGTAGGGTAATACTAGGAGTTTGAGCACAGTTTGCCCTCAGTTGACCCCGACTTTCATGTTTCCGTCTGTGATCGCCAACCCCTTCCAAGATGAGATAAGGAATTTTTTTGGATTTTGACCCCCAACACCAACCCCTTCTTGGATTAGATAAGGAATTAATTATTTTTTCGGACTTTGAAAATAACTTTTGAAACTTTTGACTTTTTCACTGTGCAAGAAAAACTTAAACAAACCTGAGAGATTTTTAATATGAATACTTTTTATATTTTGTCAATAATTGTATTCGTCATTGAAAAAATATTTTCTAAAGTAGAGTGAATTTGAAACATATTAAAAAATTAATCAAAGCTAGCTATGTTTCATGTAGGATTGACACAGAGCAAGCAATGATTAGAATTATCTATGTGGAATATTCTCAAAAGATAAAATAATCTGTGACATAGAGAAGCAAACACAGACGTGGCAACTCTTTTATCGTTATTCGAAATAAATCACATACACACACACAGTCTTCATGAATTAACACACATGTGGAAAAAAGTTCTTTGCTGGTTAAAATTGTCGAGACTTAATTTATTTATTTGATCAATGTAAAAAGGAATTAAAATGTGAAACATGAGTTTCATTAATTTATTCAAACCTAAGAGATTTTTTATTTTTCTTCTATGTTATTGATAGGATATTCTATGATCGTTTTCATCATTGGAAGAAATGTGTTTAAAAATCAAAAGTGAATTTCAATCATGTAAGAAAAATTAGTTAGAGAAAATATATATAATTAATGAAATTGAATAAATAGTTTGTGAAATAAAATAAGATTGAAAAAAATAAGAAATTACGAAGAAAGCCAAAATAAGTTCGTAAAAGCAGAAATCATTCGAAATTTTTTTAAGTATCGAAAGAAAGATATGTTTAATTAGTTAATAGGTGAAAATTTTATATTAGTGGAATGTTTTATACAATTTTAGAAGTAAGCATGATGAATGATCTCTAAATTTTTAAGATAAAATAATTTGTGATGAATCTACGCATTTGTGAGGTTTAATGTAACCTTTTCAACGTCCGTTGCAAAGTCTTTATAGATAAAATAGAGATTAAACGTTCTTTGCTGCTAGATAATATTGAAGCTAAATTTATTTGATCAATGTTAAAGGAATTAAAACATGGAAAAAGTGAGTTTGTAAGAATAATGCCAGCACTTTTAAATTTGAGAAAATAATTCGAATTTCCACCTAACTTTAAAAAAGTTTGACGTTTTGTTATTCTCTAAACAGTTAAAAACGGATTTCTAAGTTTCATTTCGTTAACTTATTCAAACCTAAGACATTTTTAGTGCTCTTGGATTTTATTAATAGAATATTCAATAATCGTGTTTGTTAGGGGGGGGGGAAATAAGCTTAAAATGAAGAGCGAAGTTGAATTATAAAAGAAAAATAAATCGAAGTTGGCTCATTAGAAGAATTATTCATATAAAACTGATTTAATTAAGAAAAAAGATTTTATGAGAATTAGCGACTAAGCAAACTTTTTATATTTAAGAAGAGAAAAAAAATGGGTAAGATTTTGAAATTTTTCTGAAAACAAATTAAAAATTCACATGACGATAAAAATTGAAAATAGAATAGCAAATTGCTTTGATTCTTGCTCGAAGAACATCACACATAGATGAAAATAAGGATTAGATAAAAATAAGTTTTGGGGAAGATAGCAACGCT